>JAFVLL020036884.1:22191-61142 GCA_021397915.2 Tor tambroides | reverse complement strand
CCACCTGCCAGTCCGGCTGCTCGAATAGATTGGTGGAGGTTTCGTTTCCATCTTCCTCGTCGTAGAGAAGAGATGTTGAAAGGGGGTCCAAAGTGATATCCATTGTAGTTGTCCGTAGTCACAGGTGATAAATCAATCTGTATTCTTATTCCAGTGAGTGACTCGCTCTGCTATCGCTACGACATGGCAAACTTGTGTATTTTAGAAATTTGCAGCAGTTCATTTTCCAAACTGTGAGTGTGGTCAGTGCGCCTTGTGCCGCCTCGTGTCCAAACCGCTTGCTGAAGTGCGTTATTGCGCCTGAAGGGATGGTATAGCACTGAAAAACTGAAGGAATGTGTGCCAAGTGTTGGAGGTGTGTTGGGTCCAATGCAGTGACGTTGAATGGAACACTTTTGCCAGCGCGCATTGTGACCAAGGGCGTAAATTTCATCTAACCAAAGGGGGGGTGGGGGGCAATAAACAAAATTTCTCAAAAGCAATTTTTGAAGGGGACACAAATAATAGAGCCAAAATTGTATTTTTTGGATAGGATATCTGTGTACACAGCATGTGTACATAACATGGAGACCGTGTTTAAATATGAGTTCATAGGTTCACCACGCGGTCATATTATAATTATTGAATTATTTTGCGTCCTCCACATATTATTTTAGGTTTTGTCTGGGACTGAACGTCTCTTATTCAACCGCAGCAAGCCCACTGATCTGCCACTTATCATACTGAGCAAAATCCAACACATTGGTAGGTCTAAAATATCACCCAAATATCAGTTCACACACAGACCTATCGCCGTGTTAGTAACAAGCTAAGTTTGGTAACCTTATAATCACTCATAGAAAAATACATCAGATATCATCATTTTTTGTCATGACTAATTTATTAATGATCCAGCATTATCTGCATTAAAGAGAAAGAATCACTTCACCCGATGTTTAAAGTGAATAAAATAGCCTTGACAGCCTAAGTTACTATAACTACTGAAGAATTTTGCTCTCTCTACCGAAAGCGTGTGTGTGTGTGTATAGGTAAAGGGGGAAAGCAGGCAGTGGACCAAACCACTGTGAGGCAAGGGAGGGGGACTCAACTGAAAACTCTTTTTTGCGTTTATATTGTTTTACTACTTACACAATTATTTTAAGTACATGTCCATTATATTATTTTCCAATATACAGAGTCACTTGTAATGATATTTTAGGTATTAGATATTTTAGACCCTCAGATAGGGGGGTGCTGTCCCCCCCGGGATTTACGCCTATGATTGTGACGCTCAGCATCCTGCACGCCTTCTACGAAGGCCCTGTCCCAAATGGAACTTTACAATGACTTACAATGGCCGCCGCGTGCGCATGTCCATTAAGTCCACGAGACCGTAGAGTGTCCCATTCGTCATTTTAGTGTTCAAAAGGGTGCTCGCGAGCGCCCCCTTTTTGGCCGCTATGCGCCCTCGATACGCACTTTTGCCGAGCCCGGACTGGGGCGAGCTCCGAAGCAGACTTCTACCCGGCAGTCAAAGCGGCATTACGTCATGAAAGTGCGGACTCAGAGGAAGACCGCGAGGGTTTAGGGTGCCATTTGGGACAGGGCCAAAAAAGCTGGCGAAAAGCAAAATATTTAATTGGCGTGATATTTGTTCATTTTGTTAGAGCAGTGAGACAGGTGTCTGAGCAGCAGGTGGAGGTTAGTTGAGTGAAATCAGTACATTTGCATTCAAAGTGTTGCTATGACATATCTTTACTTTTTAATGGACAATTAAATATGTGGATTTTGCTTTGTCTGTCATTGGTTATTCAATTATTCAACTAAATTATCAAAATAAAATATTAAACAGAATAGTTAATTTAGTATGTTACATTAATGGCACTTAAAAATGTAAATATTATTAATAATTATATCAAAAGCTATAACTGTCTGTAAAAAATTAGACCCCATTCTGTACTTTCTGGGGTGGGGGCTGGTGCAGTTACTCTTCTCACCCCTCTTTTAATATTTTACATTGCTATAACAACTAAATTAGTAATCCTTTATTAACACATTAACTGATATATATATCATCATCCTTATCCACACTGTTCTTAAGTAGAGCATCTTACCCTATCTTATCCCAGTTTACCCTATATTTTTTATTTATTTATTTATTTTTTAATGGGAATTTCTGCCAGAGATTTGCGGGCTTAATCTGTTTAGGTTCTTCTCGTGCAAAAAATGTTTTGTGATCTACATGTGTATATATGTATAAAATAAAATAAATAATCAAATTAAAATAAAATGAAAAGTTCACTGTATTTCTTCCAAGCCAGTGATTATGGATTAAATCTGTGTCCAGTGGCAGGGAAGAAAGACGGGGGAAAAAAATGGATAAAAGAAGAATAGGACACTGTCAGCAGTCAGAAAAGAGGTTAAATCAGTGGTGTATACATTAAAAATCTATTTAGATATATAAATCTATAATGAATGTTAATGTTTTATGAATTGTATTATATTCAATATCTTTATATACAATTAATATACAACAATAATATATAATATATAACATTTTCGTGTTAACTGTAGTGTAAAATCAAAAAGTAATAATGTCCTTCAAAAATCTGAACTGTAAAACCATAAACTCCTAAAATACAAATAGTAAACAAGCCATGTGAAATCCAGCTCTCTCATTGGACAAACCACCCATCAATCAAAACGTTGTGCTTCATATTGGCTTGTGTGATAATGGAGCGCGTGCTCGCTCAGCGCTCACTCAGGTAGAAGATACAAACAAACCAGGAAGTGTCTACTAGGCGAACGTATTTCGTGTCAGTTATACGTTTTTATCATGTCAAATGAAGTCCGATATTGCGACAGGTGCTCGTACCTCTTTCTCAAGTTCTCGTTAATCGTATATGCAACAATTTTCTGGGTGAGTTTGACTGTTTTTATTGTATGTAATAAATCGGTGTGATAAGTCTATGAAGCTAAGTCAAGCAAATGAACACAAGTGCGGTTTAAAAAATCGGAAAGAACAGAGAGAAAGGAGATAATATAGTTGAATATCACAAGTCTGCTAGCAGTAACATTTGAGTTTTTGTTTATATATTTTAATTATGTTATTATGTCACCCATTACCTGTTCCAGTGCTCTTGACCCCACCCTCCTCCTCGAGTAATTCTGCTGTACTGTGGAATTATGGGTTTGTTATCGATCTCCTTAGTAGAGTATGTTGAACACAAATGTTTTTATGATGTTGCAAATGTTTATCCATTGATTTATTAATATATATCTGACGTCGCTGTAGAAAATATTAAGTGAAAATGGCAAATTATAGGTAGGCTAATGAAAACACTTTAAATAGCAATAACTTTCTTGTTAAATGTATGTGTTAGTTTGTACAAAAAAAACAATAAATAAATAGTTTTTACATTTTAAAAGAAGCAGATAGAAACTGAAACAGACCTGTTTTAGTGGTTAGTGGTTGTTTCGCTTCTTTTACTGATTGCATGATAATCGGATGACCAAAATACTGTGCGGTCATACTGTGCAAAGCACAGTGCAAAAAACCTCTGACCATTATCTAGCATGGAGTCAAAGGCCATTAAAACCTTCATTCATATTTCATTTGCACATAATCATTATTACTTAGCTCAAGATTGTTGAATGTGTTAAGAATTTACCACATGAGAACTTTTTCCCATTTTCATGAGCATTATCTTTCTTCTTTTGTCTTTAGTATGAAGTTTGTTTGTTATTTGTAAGAACTGTATTTATAAGGTTAAGCTTGTTTTGAACCCAGGGTTACATTAAATTCATGAGCCAAGTGTAGTTTGATTGACCCTAAAATGGAATTGTAGAATAAATCATGTATGCTTTATACATTAAGATTCTAATATCAAATGAATAGCTCTACACTCTCAAGTTACCTAATACTCTTATTTACTGTTGTCAGCCTGTGACTTACCAAAAATAAACTAGAGAGTCATATGGGGTTATATAAGCCCTGATATTTACAGTTTTAAATTCCTTTGACAGTTCAAACTCAGATCTGATTAAAATTCTAAACAGAAATCCAGATTGTAATTACTATGCGATATTTGTTTTATTGTTCTGTCCCTATTTGTTTCTGTTCTCCACATTTGGTGTTCTTTATTCACTAGACAATAGAGTTTCCTATTGCATGAAGTATTTTGCGTCATCTTTGGGAAAGGGGGAAAGGAAAGGGAAGTGGTGTGTGGCCAAGTATGGTGACCCTTACTTGGAATTTGTCCTCTGCATTTAACCCATCCAAGTGCATGCACACAGTAGTGAACCTACACCCAGAGCAGTGGGCAGCCAATGCTGCAGCACCCGGAGAGCAGTTGGGGGTTCGGTGCCTTGCTCAAGGGTCTCACCTCAGTCGTGGTATTGAGGGTGGAGAGAGTGCTGGTTATTCACTCCCCCCACCTACAATCCCTGCCAGACCTGAGACTCGAACCCACGACCTTCGGGTTACAAATCCAACACTCTATCTATTAGGCCACGACTGACCCAGTAAATGGGTTTGCATAAACTCTTATAACAATCTTTTATATGCATTTCACAATTGTGCCATTAATGTATTCTCTGTACTGTTTTATATGCAAATACTGTTTTTCTTAGAAGTGTTTTTCTAGTTTGAGGCGCTGTCACGGTCTAGAGAATATGACATTCTGTAGTTATCTTTATTCTTATCCGTTATTGACATTTGAAAAAGATTATTGTGAGTAAAAGGCTGGTGTCAAAGCCACTCTATGTGACAGCAGAGGTTTGAAATGCTACGGGCTGCACCATTGTGCTTCTCTCCCTGTTTTCTGTCAAGAGCAGGTCTGCACGTGTTGAACCCATCACACTGACAGCGTAAACAATGGGCCCCATAGGACCCCATTTCAGACCATTATGCCACCATCCAAGGCTCTTGATGCCCCATTGGCACCAGTATTACAGTGCTGGCTGACCCAGCGCACACTTTGTGCTGCTTACATCATGGGTTTCACAACAGACCTGGTGCATGTGCCTCACACAGGGCTGCAAGGGTGAATTATTATGTGTGGATGGCTATTCTGCTCATGAAGGCAGGGGAGTACATCTGCTTACCATCTCTGTTGATTAATGTGCACTTATGTTGATTCTTAAAAGGCATTCTGAAGTGCACTCACTGTCTTACAACTTACAACTGCATACAACTTGCTTGACTTGTGCTAACTTCACAGATTGGCTTAATGGCTGTTCTGGATGTTTAGAAATAGTTTTGAATTGCATATATTTGTAGGTGTATGAGCTAGAGGTTTTGTGGATTGCTGTCCGGACACACTTTTGTTTTCATATAGTTTTTTAAAAAAGTTTAAGCAATGTGGTTTGACATAAAGCTGCATGAAAATAAATGGATCATAAGTTACGAACAACCAGATGGAGCCAGCATCAGCCCAAGAGAATTTCTGTTGAAATGAGGTGGTGTTGGTCTCGGATTCCATCAACCTTCATACCTTCAGTCTTTATAGTCTGCCAAAGGTCATAACTCTGGTTGACACTTTCCAACCAATTTCCCAGGCGGCTTTTGCAACCTTATTGAGGGATCTAAACATAAAGGCATTTCTTGTTCCTGTTTTTTTTTTCTCCAGTCTTTCAGTGCTTCAAGGATTTAGTGTCAATAATAAATATAAAAATATATGAAATTAAAAACCATTATAATGAAATGCAGAGAGGGCTTTGCTTCTCTTAATTATTATTATTATTATTATTATTATTTTATTTTTTGGTAAATTTGTTTCATTTATGTTTACAAGTCCAGGTTAATCAGTGATACCATGTTCTTTTATATGTTTGTATATAAAATGATAAAATTAAAAAAAGTAAATAAATTAGCATTTTTTCAGATGCATTAATTTTAAAAGTTACAGTAAAGACATTTAGAATATTAAGCAGCACAAATGTTTTCAACACTGATAATAGTAATAAGTGTTTCCTGAGCAGCAATTCAGCATATTACAATGATTTCTTAAGGATCATGTGACACTGAAGACTGGAGTAATGGCTGCTAAAATTCAGCTTTGCCATCACAGGAATAAATTACATTTTAAAATATATTAAAATACAAAACAGTTATTCTAAATTATAATAATATTTCAAAATATTACAGTTTTATTTTTTGATCAAATTAATGCAGCTTTGGTGAGCATAAAAGACTTCAAAACCATGTACATGGTAGTGTAAGTTAACATTTTAATATGTTAGTTTTATATGGCTTTATAATAAAAAATACAGTAACACACTGTATTTTTTTTATCTCAAACACTACTACCTGTTGTTTACTGATATGAATAACCAACTTCTTTTTTTTTTTAGCCCAGTAGTCAACAAACCCTCTGTAAACTAATGATGATTGTAGACCTTTAATTTAACCAAACTGAATAGACCTTCATTAAATCCAGATCACCCACAGATCACGTCATGTTTCAAGTTCATTTGGACAAGACTAAAACTGGTCTGAGTGGGTGAGTTGTTTGCTCTGTAATTAGTCCATTCATTTCCACCAGTTTGACCTGTTTGCACCCCGCATATTCACCATACAATTTAGCTGCTTCCTTTTAAAACTTGATCCGCTGATGTCACTGTTGAACAGTACAGTGTAATTTTAGAAAAAATAATGTTTATAATGTTTACTTTGTTTTATTTATGCCCTGCCAATTATTTTCTCATCTGAATGACATTGAGGCATCCCATCGGTACATACCAATGATGCCTCCATTCATCTGAGGAAAAAGATTACAATTTATCTGTACATGCTGTTGTGGTGTTGAATGAGAAAGGAATGCATTAGCACAACAAATGTGTTGTAAAGCCCATATGCACACAGACATGTTCTCTCTCTCTCTCTCTCTCTCTCTCTCTCTCTCTCTCACTCACTCACTCACACACACACACACACACACACACACAATGAGTTAACAGGCGTGGAGTGGTTTTACTGCAATTACCAGGGCAGCATTATGATGGTTATTATTTGATTATGCCATTAAGCCATGTCACTGGAGCTCAGTGTTTGTTTCTCTGGGTTACAGAAGTGCATTTGCACTCAGTTTTGCACGACTTCGTCTGAATATGCTTCTCCCTGGTCTACCGTTCAGTGCGTCATATCATCAGCTACTAAATTCAAATCTGCGTTCGCTGGCGCTGAGCCAGAGACGCGTTTTTACAGCATTGCGCATTATAACCAATCACACACGATTCTGTTGAGTTTAGGAATGCAATGACCAATCAGAGGCGTTCAGATGAGTCATCGCTAAAATGCCGGTGTTCACTCGCTCGTTGACTGAATACCTCTTTCTAACAAATTCTCTCGTCAGAAACAACAAAGTGCAAATGTGTGTACGAATATGATAAAGTAAGATATTCATTTCATAGTGTAAACGGCTTCAGTGATTTTAATGGGAGTTTTTGAGAGTGCTTGAACTCTAGACTGTCAGTAAAAATGTTCTTTGATGTAAATATTCTTTGACCTTTCTGTACAATGAAAGTGCCATGATTAGTAGCCTAACTTATGTTTTTATTCACATTAACTTTCAATGTTAAATTCACATTAAATATAAAGTCAGTCGTATTAAAATATGTTATGGCATGACACCCATATCTGTTAATTAAGTAAACAGGTTTTTATCCATAGTTAATGGTTTACATTATTAGGTTACTTTGACCATCACCCACTAGATCAACTAACATAATCTATAAAGGTGAGAATCAAGATATTTCATGATATAGTTAATGCGTTTGGGAATGTTTCAGATAAAAAGGAAAAAATAAATAAAACATGAGTGCTGTTGTGGCTGCTGTGTGTCACATGACGCAAAGCCCCTCCCCACCCCACCCCCGAATCGTGCCCCCTCAAAAATAATGAGTGTATGAAGCCCCTGACAGTGCCGATCAGTAGAGTTAGTTAACTAACTCTAGTAGAGTTAGTCAGTAACTCAGGAGGTCACAGTTTCACATAGCTATACTTTGCTCTTGTTTGAATCATAATACCTTTAAATATGAAAAACATACTTAAGAATATACTCCTAGAATCAGTAATGTGCATTTTTGTGACTTTTTGAGGCCCCGAATGTGACTAACTACTCGTTTGTGTTGTTTTTAACCCATATGCCTTTTTAAAGCAAATAACATCACTAAAATGGTGATATTCATCCCATCTGTAATGTAAGTTTGCATTAAATCCAAATGGTCTGATTTCTGTGATTTGTTTCAGCTCATAGGGGGCTTTATTTTGGCTATTGGCATTTATGCGGAGGTGGAGAGGCAACAGTACAAAACTCTGGAAGGAGTATTCCTGGCTCCTGCCATTATCCTCATTGTGCTTGGTGTGATCATGTTCATCGTCTCCTTCATCGGCGTTCTGGCATCTCTCAGAGACAACTTGTGCCTTCTCAAAGTGGTAAGTTTTCATTTTTCTGTCAGACTCTTGCATATAGTAGTGTCCTCTTCAGCGCATCACGTATTACGTAAACCATATTGGTTTTCTGTACACACTTCATATTCTATTCTTTATAATGATGCTCTTTGAAGGAAGCAAACATAAAATATCATTAGCACAAAGAGACAGTTCACCCAAAAGTGAAAATCCTGTTATTATTTATTCACTCTTTCATGTTTTTTTCCAAACCTGTATGACTTTCGTTTTCCAGGGGAGCACAAAAAATATTTTGTTTTTGTCCATACATTGAAAGTCAATGCGTAGTGTTGTTATGTTCCCCATTGACTATCATTATATGGACAAAACCATTTTTCAAAATACTTCTTTTGCGTCGCACAAAAAGAAAAGAGGTTGAAATGGGGTCAGGAGTAGAAAGTGGAAGACATTCTTACTTAAATCACTTAAATCACAAACCAAAAAAAGTAGCAAAACAAACCACACTACACTTGTTTATAAAGGGATGAGTCATTTATCAGTTTGAATAAAGGAGTCATTTGAATAACACTTTCTGACTGCACATTCACAATGTGTCAAACATCAGATCCCCTGATGTAGAATTAGCATGAACTTTGCAGACGTTTACTGAAATACCAGTCAAACGGAATATGGAAATGACCACTCTCATTTGCCTAAAGATCACATGGTGAAAGCAGGGCTATCAACATATTAAATTCTTAAAGTGCAATTATTATCAACAGGGCTGAAAATGACACACAGTACTAAGAGTGCTTCCTGTTTGAGAGCAAGAGTGGAAGTTTGTCTCATGAAGAAAAGTATCCTCATATTTTCCAGTTTCTCTGTTAATACAACTCCCTAATCACACTAGCTAGAAAATGAGCTGATGGGAATTGAATCATATTATGAGCTATTTGTTTTCACTGGTCCATTTGCCTTGTGAAAATGTCACTGGGTGCTGTACATGCATAGATGGACTAACTGACCATGTAGGGCAGAAACTCTTGTGTTTTGTTTGTTTCTGAGTAATGTACGCATGTCTGTTTCACTGGAGATCCACTGTTTACTGTTGCTTTGCAGTTTCTTTACATGCTGGCTCTCTGTCTCATTTTGGAGCTCGTCAGTGGGATTCTTGCTTTGATCTTTAGAAGACAGGTACAGTCATTTTTATCTTCTTTCTTGTTTCATGTATAATGATCTTGACAAATCCCTTCCTTTATAATAAGAATAGTTTTTGATGTACATTTTCAAGTGCCAGACTGTGACATGGCTCACAAAAAGGAATGTATACATACACAATTCAGTACTGCAGTATTTTATAGTCATTAGCCATGCAATGTGACAACAATTGTTGGCAGTTTCTTTGTTATTCATTTCATTGGGCTAAAGGGATCCATGCTAACACTGCTAGAACTGTTACATGGTTGCTGGGTCATGACTGTTTTCTGATTAGTTGAGGTTGTATTTCAATGTCTGCTGGATGTGGAAATTTGTTTGGCTTCTTGACATTTCAGCAATCATTAACAAAATCATTTTGAGAGCATGATTACCATCATTTTGAACTTAATTTAAATCATATTTTGTACCAGTCCCCAGATATTACAGTTTTATTGAGTTTATTTCTAACTGCTTTAAAACAAATGAAAAGAACAACAAAGGCTCAACATCCTATGTTAAAAAAAATCATACTTGTTCCATTTTGTTGCAAAAACAACATCTTCCTGTTATAACACTGTGAACCTCCTTTGTCCAATAGACAGAGGACCTTCTCAACAAAAACATCCGTAAAGGCATGGTCAATTACTATGATGACCTTGATTTCAAAAACATCATGGACTATGTTCAGAAAACGGTAAGAGATTTATCATGAACACATTAAAGGTACAGATTTAATATGCTGACTTTTTAAGATTGCATTGAAGGCATCTTTGAACTTGATCTGCCAACAAAGTTTCACATAATGAAACTATGAATGTCCAGATCTCTCATTCGCCATTAGCGAACCCATTCTGTTTAAAATTGTAACATTTTTCTGTTTTTCTATTTCAAAGGTTTTCTTTTTTCATCATTAAAAGCATGTCTAATCATTTGAATTAATAAAGTAATAATTTATTAAAATGTTGACAATAGTGCCATTTGAAATTTAATTTTTTTGGATTTTAATTTTCTAGATCAGAGTTTTGATTTAATACAAATGTATGATTAAATTTAAATTTATTTTAAAAAAAATGAATTTAATCAATCTTTTAAAAATTGTAATAAAATGAAGATCGAACAGTTCCTTTTTACAACAAACCATGATTTTTATTTTCAAATAAAAGGCTGCGAACCAGGGTTTTTTTTTTTAATTATTTTTTTTTTTTTATAATTTCTTGTAATCAATTCTGCCATAATTTTTCAGGTTAAACTGAATTTTTATTTGAAGTTTATAGTGAAGACCTTTTAGAGAATTTATTTGCAGATAGTTTTCATTAAATGAAATAGTGAAATGTTAGTGAAGTGAAATCTCAGAGCAGCTCTGGAGATGAAGTTTGTGTGGGTGTCCTCATATCGTAAGCAGATGCTGAAAAAACCATGAACATCAATGTTTTTTTTTTTTTTTTTTATGAATGTAATTAATTGTACAGCTCTACATTTGACTTATTATTTTGCAAATTCCATGACATTCTGCTTTATAAATTCAGTTTCAATGACTGGATAATGCGATTCAGTCTGTTTTTTCCACATGACGAAAATCATAAGGCCCTATAATCAGATGTAATGCCAATTAAAATGTCTTTTTTTATGACCATTAATTAGGTAACAACAACTCCTTTAGTGCATTCAGAAGTAACACATTGGACCCAACCATTAGACATTCCTTTGTGTTTATTTGTAGGATGAGTCCATTTAAAGAGCTCTGCTTGTAGTTTAAAATATTAGGCACCCCGCAGACACATCTACAAACATTTCATTGCTCAGACATTTCAGTGGCAACACTCTAAGTGAGCCCAGTGGCTCTGAGGTGCATTCATGCGCATGAGAATGACTCTGTGCCAGTCCACCGGCTGCACAACCTCACCCTGAGCATCTGCATGTACCTGTTTAACATGAGTAATTACAGCGAGCTGTTTCAGCAGTGTGCAATTATGTACAGAAATATTACAGCAATTTCATTTTATTATCAAGCTCCTTTTCAACTTGACTTTAAAGCAACTAAGTAGAGCGGTCCCTCTAAGAACAGTCAGTTTTCAAGTAATCATTCCTCACACTGTGATGGTCCAAAGGAAAAGGTTTAGCACATTCTGTTTGGTCCATTAAGATAAAGGGATTATTTTTCTGTTTAAACCACATTCAGTGCCTGTCGCAGCAGTCTTTCATTGTGGTTTTGAATGGTTTTTTTTTTTTTTTCTTTTTTTTTTTTTTTATTCTTCCATTTTGTTAGTACTTGAAATTCTTTCTTTTTTTCTGTCAAGCAGTATCACAATAAGCTCAACATGACTCAGTGGGTATCTGTTTCTGCCTCACAGGATAATTATCGTGAATAAGATTCCAATAGAGGGAAAATGTGTTCAATCTGAAGGACAATGAAAACATCACAGGGAACAAGTCTACATTGGAATATCAATTCACAAGATTTAGAAAGAGAAAGAAACCTGACAGTCATTTTGCACCCCCTGAGTACATCACAAATTTTGGCTAAAATAAGCAGTGAAAAGTAATTCTGTTATTCTATCCAGCTTAAGCCATCTGTGATGTTTCTACAGCGTTGACACTAAAAAAATCATTCCAAATGAGCAAGTTTTGTTAAATGAAGTGGAGTTTTACAGATATCCCCTTCTCAGTATTGTAGAGAGCAGTGAACACTGTGCAGGACCCTGTGAATCAGAACATGGTTAGTGTTTTCTGTTTTTTGTCTGGCTGCTGTGTCCAGTGGCTTCATTCCCAGTGGTCCTGGTCATTCCTCATTTATTTGTTTTGTGACCAACATCCCATTAGTTTCTGTTAGCCTTCTGCAATAAGATATCATCAGACAATTATGCCCTTTGTTTTCCTTAAGCTGATTGTCATATAATTCTAGTACATCAGTATGAGATGTGTTTCTTATGAGAGAGTCAAGCGATTGCTTAAGTAACTACGTCTAATGTTATTCACTGCCATTTAAATGAGCTGTGGGGATTGTGAATATGAATTGTTCCATTCATTGAGGGAAGACAGGAGCCTAATATTTATTCATGCTTGTCCTCTGAAAATTTTGGCTCAATAAATGAATACAGAGCAGCTCATATTATTCATTTTACATCTCGTGTTTCATGCCCTGTCAACCTAGGTGCAGTTTAGCTGATGACACACTAGCAAATTCAACTCATATCCAACCATTTGCACATAACCCAAATGTTGTTTTTAAAAATGCAATGTACAAATATTCTTCCAGTAGTCTTGTACATCACTGTCTTCAGCAGTGCCAAATGAGAAAACAACCAGCGTTTCCAAATAATAATAGCCTTCCTCTGAAGTGATTTTTACTGCTTTGCTTTTTGTTTTTCCAGTTCAAATGCTGTGGGGGAACTGACTTCACGGACTGGCATGTGAACATGTATCATAACTGCTCTGCTCCTGGTCCTCTAGCGTGTGCAGTGCCTTACACCTGTTGTCAGAGCAAGGTTTGTCTGTAAATATTTTTTCATGTGAACATACAGTTTACAGTGTCAACCTATATGCGCATACACACACACCACTCATTATGTTATGTTTGCTGTTAAACACAACTCTTGCAACAAGACTCCAGTTTGTCATAAAGCACATGCACAATACCATTTAAAGGATTGGAGTCAATAAGGGTTTTTTGTCTGTTTTTAAAGAAATTAATGCTTTAATTCAGCAAGAATACATTAAATTGTTCTTTTGAACTTTGTGTTCATCAAAGAACCCATAAAAATGTATCACAGTTTCTACAAAAAAAAAAAAAATTTAAACAGCACAAATGTTTTCAGCATTGATAATAACAAGAAATGTTTCTTAAGCAAATTCAAATCAGCCTATAAGAATGATTTCCGAAGGATCATGTGACACTGAAAACTGAAGTAATGGCTGCTGAAAATTCAGCTTTGCCATCACAGGAATAAATTACACTTTAAAATATGTTAACAACAACAACAAAAACAGCTGTTTTAAATTAGAATAATATTTCACAATATTACAGACACTTCTTGCAAAATAAATACATAATGTACACATTAATATACACATTCTAATGTACACATTAGATCAAATAGTGAAACTACTGTATGTGTCTGAAGCTGGTTAAAAGAATCATGAACTAATCCAGTGTCCTGTTAACGCAGAAGATTAGCTCATATGTGACCCTGGACCACAAAACCAGTCTTAAGTAGCACGGGTATATTTATAGCAATAGCCAAAAATACATTGTATGGGTCAAAATTATCCATTTTTCTTTTATGCCAAAAATCATTAGGATATTAAGTAAAGATCATGTTCCTTGAAGATATTTTGTAAATATCAATACTTAATTTTTGATTAGTAATATGCATTGCTAAGAACTTCATTTGGATAACTTTAAAGGCAATTTTCTCAGTATTTTGATTTTTTTTGCACCCTCAGATTCCAGATTTTTAAATAGTTGCATCTCAGCCAAATGTTGTCCTATCCTAACAAACCATACATCAATGGAAAACTTTTTTGTTTATTCAGCTTTCAGATGATGTATAAATCTAAATTTCAAAAAATTAACCCTTATGACTGGTTTTGTGGTCCAGGGTCACATATTATTGCTAAAGTATGTTTCCCAGAGTCCTCTTATCTCCAGGATCTTTTTGCAAATGTTTCATAAACAAATATTGCTGTATGTCTGTAAACTTTGGCATAGTTGTTGCTGTCGGCTGTCGAACAACCTAAATAAATAAACCTTCTGTTAACTAAGAAATATAATCCTAGCATTTTTAAGTACAGTTTAAGTGTTAACTCAGACTCAGTAGGAGCAAATACTTAAATTCTATATTTAGATCAGCCCTGGTTCACTTGACGAGAAACAAAAGCATTTATTCCTTTTGTGACTGAGTCTTTCATGAGGTTTGCTCACTTGAAAGGAGACATTAAGAGAAAAATGTGGGCAGATGAAAGGCATAAAAAATGGTCATTTTGTGTGTTTCAGCATTCCTCTGTTAGTTTTGTTTTGTCCAATTTAAGCTTTGCTCGTATCTGCTTTCAGTTTCACAATTAACTGGCACATTCTGAATATTACAGGTGCAAAAACAATGGCACTACATCCAGTGAATTGGGCAAGAACTTTGTCAACACATCATATTTTTTAAATGATGCATGAAGTGTTTTCCTGCTCAGGTTTTCCAGTGTTCATAATACCCAGTTGCTTTGCCTTGCTTTAGTTCATTTCTGGAAACGTTGAGCTCATAATGATCCTGCATTATCTGGGTCATTCCTGTGTTGTGTACATTTTGAAATCTCTAACTGCTGAAACTGAATATTCTTGTGTTATATTTTAAGACGTATGTCTATAAAAGGGTACCAGACTTTTGAAAATATGCTCTGATGAAGCATTGATTGATAGCTTGATGATTTACACAATGGCAATAGCATGACCAAGCTGTCTAACAGGATGGAAATAAAGAGCTAGAGCTAGCCATTGCTCAGTGAGGGATTGAGAGTTCGCTTACATGAGTGTCAATTTAGGCTGGAATATTTGTACTGCTTTTGTCATGCCAAAAATGGTGTCACTTCCTGGTGGAAGGGACCTGACTTTTGTTAGTTAAAGGCATAGTTCACCTAAAAATGTTGACAGTTCTGTCATAATTTACTCATCTTCATGTCATTTGAAATCTATGTGACTTTAATTCTTCTAGAACACAAAAGGAGATAATTTGATGAATGCTGGTTTCTAAAAACCATTAGATCTCATTCACTTTCACTGTATAGAAAAAAAAATCTAAAATCTATATTATTTTTTTTTGTGTGTTCCACAAATCTGAAATATGTCTTATAAAGTCCATTATGTGACACATGATGGGGATGTGAAAATTTACTGCTTAACAGGAATTGACCATCTGCAAGTCTGGAAGAGTCTGGAAGATATTGTTACACCATGTGCCGATACAGACGGCAGCTATTTTTGTTAGTTTCTTGCACATTTATTTTCTTGTCATTCTCTGAGCGTTCGTAACAAGACCTAGCTTGAAATTACATTCACCAGAATATTAAAAGAGCCCATTTTTAGAGTTAAAAAATAGGTCCTCTAAAGTGCGATACTAAAGCAGGTCTTACAGTCAAAAAGGACATTCATTTTTCATTAGTTTTGGAAAAAGCACAGAGCCTGTTTCCAGACATCCAACTCTGTGCAGATTACCTATGGACAAGCATTACCTCATCACTACTTCAGCCTAAGACAAAGCAATGCTGCTTCTATGTGTGATGATTACATCAGAAAGTTTTGTCTGAAATCGAATTTCAGAATGTAATCTGAGGATATTACCTTTAATGCCAATGAAATGATTTTTAATCCCACTCCATTAAGCCTGAAGGAAAACCATTTGTTCATTGTTTCTTTGCTTCTAAATCAGATTACAAGATATATATAATATATTGGCAGATGCATTTTCCAAAAACCAAAATTCCAGTGCAAATGCAAATATATAGAAGAATGCAGTTTTTGATTGATATCAAAAGTTAATTAAAACATTTGATTCTCATCTTTGATTCGATTCTGCTAACCATCTAACAAACTAAATAAAAGAAAGCCGTAAGATCTATTTTGCTATATTTTTTTTTTCTAAGTGATAAAGTATATTATCCAAGGCATGGTGCCTACAAGGATTTAATATCACAGCCATTTTGACTGAATCTCCTCAAGGTGCCTTAGTTGCAACAATGTCTGCTTATCGTTTTAGATACACAGAATGAAACGTGAAAATGTTGATAATTATCTGCCTTTTTGTTTGTGGACCTCGTATTAAATAAAAAAAAATCACACATTGTTTAATGTCCTTGAGCTAAATATGTTGAGCTTAAAGGGTTTTTAAAATTCTCAGTCCACATATCAGTTTGTCTTTTTGGGTTTTTCTCCTGATCTATCTTTTCCAAATGCAAATTGTTTCTGTCATTGGCAAACATATTACATTGAAAACTCTATATATCAAACCTTTTCCATTTTAATGAGGTCATGCCACACTGATTTAAAGAGAGATTTCAGCCCAAAATTAAAATTGTCATTATTTGTTCATCATGTTGTTCCAAAGATTTTGTTCATCTCTGAATCACAAATTAAAATATTTTGAATGAAATCTGATGTATCAGATATCTATCTATCCCTCCATTGAAAGTTCATACAACCAAAACTTTAACACAAAAAGTTCATAAAAAGATCAGCAAAGAAACCCATATGAATCAAGCAGTTCAGTCCAACTTTTATGAAGAGACACTATCACTTTATATGATGAATAGATTTAATTTAAGCTTCTGTTTACTTAGAAACATTTATCAACACACATACATTGAATACATTGACTGAAAGTTGCTTGAACTTTCAGTGAAGGGATAGAAATGTATTAAAAATATCTTCATTTGGGTTTCAAAGATGAACCAAATTCTTATGTATTTGGAACGACATTAGGATGATTAAATGATGACAGAATTTTAGTTTTTGAGTGAACTAACCATTTAAAAGTAATCAGAAAATGTACAGTTACTCACAGAACGGTTTCAGCTTCATTTATAAAGCTTAGTAGTCTTAGCACCGCATTAGTTTGAGACTAAAATATCTGTAACTTAGAATGACAAAACAGGGATCAAAACTAGTGTAATGCAAACCTGTTATGTAGAGAGTAGGCTAGTCTTTAATCAGCACCAAGTGTAATTTCATACCTATGATACAGCAGGTTGGGAATGTTAAATGTCTTCCCCACAATAGGTTTTGCTGTTTGCTAAATCAGTACTTTTACATAATCTCACAGCTGATGTGAGAAATACTAGATAAAACAGTTAGCTATTGTATGCATCTAGGTGTTTTACCTTTATGAAAATATTAAGACTGCATTTGCTTGTGTGTTACAGCATTCTGAAGTTGTTAATACTTTGTGTGGATACAAGGCCCTGGAGAAAGAGGTATGTGCCCTGATCACACCTTTTTGAATGAAGAAAGTTAAAGTAGCTTATAAGTGCATTGTGATATTTGAAAAGTGCTGTGTGTCCCGTGTTGACCCACCTGGTGTAAATACATTCATTTGGAGGGGTCAAAGGTCTGATCATCTGAGAAGAGCAATGAGAACCACCTTTGAATTTTAACAGGCTGTGAGGATATGCAGCACCACAGATGAATTATGATCTGCCTTATAACTGCATCCAGTTATCTCTCAATACATTTTCAATCAATGACTATATATCACTAGTTGTTAATGAGACATAAAGTGATGGCAGTTTTATTGACTCTGCAATGTAATAATATTTCTATTGCCTGACCTTTGCCCACAGAGGCTAGAAAATATAGATTTCATCTACACCCGTGGTTGCACTAATGCTGTCTTCATTTGGTTCATGGACAACTATAAAATCATGGCTGGACTTCTTCTGGGCATCTTAGTTCCTCAGGTAAGACTTATCAGTGAAGAAGATTCAGATTGTCTGCATAAGACTTTTTAATAATACAAATGATCTACTTTACATAAAACATACATGCTCTTATCACTTTTAATTAAAAGTCTGTAAGCTGGCCAAGAACAAAAATGACATTTTTCTTTGGCTGTAAGAACCTTTCAAAGTGTTTGAAGAGTTCGAGATAAGAGTTGTGACAGCAATTACTGCAGTTTTAAATGGTTTTCACAAGGGTGTTGGGGTTGTGGGGGAAAAAAATCTTGGGTGTTTTGTAAGATTTATAAGTTTTGTCTCACTCAGACATCGTCACAAAATCGGTAGTAGTCCAGCACTCAGATTTTCTTACTCATTCTCAGAAAAGGATGCAAACAAAATTCTATTTAATTTTCACTTGATCCAGTTCTTTTGCTCAATGAAAAGAAAAGCTATTTATACAGGCTACAACAACAAACATGCTTCTGCATCTATCCATAAACTAAATTAAGCAGTTAAGCCCCTTTTCTATTGTAAGAATGTCTATTTCATGTAGGATTTTTCAAAGGCTGCACTGTCAGCCTATTGTAGGCCATCATTTTGGCATTCCTGGCAAACCACCACTTTTTTATTTATTTATTTATTTATTTAATAAAACCTATGTATGTTTATCAGTCATTACATCACTGCCCAGATTCAAAAGCTCATCCAAACTAAAAGCATAACTATTAACTAATCTCAAAAAGTTTTTTTTTTTTGGAAACCCTAATATTCATATTCGTATATTTACTTTGACAGAACTTTCCAAAACAAAAAAATGCCAATAATTTTTCTTCTCAAAAGACCAAGAATTTGATTTGTCTTTGTCATCTAGTCTTTATTCAGGTTTCATCCTCATAAATTCAGTGTAATTAAGAACTCTTTTATAAAATATCCCCTCATTAAGTGTTTTCCATACTGATTAAGAGCATGGTTTGAATGAATTTAAGTATTTCTCAAAAGAGCACCATGAGTAGACAGGTTTTCAACAAATTAGCAGTCTAGAAATCTGCTTCACTTTCAAAAGCAGCCTCTAATGTGCAGCTCTTTCTGTGTGTCCCCCCACTTTAGCCAGTGTTAAAGAGGTGCCTTGATGCACTGAAAAACACCACAGCACAGTCACAGATGTAGATGATCATAATCACATAAATTTTGATTCCATTTTGTAGGAATTTCAATAATGCTGCAACTTTGATAATACCCCACCAACACAGAAAGCACATGCACACCAAATGTAATTTAAGTCTTTGTTATAAAGGCTCCAGTACATTGGAGATGGTGGGAGCAGGGCTAAGTTTCTATTAGGTCAGACAGTCCCTGTATGCAGGCTGTTTCGCAGGAAATTATGCCAGAAGATATAGAACTTTATCTGTGATAAGCACAGGTATTGTTGAGAAAGACTTTAATATAGTATTTCCAGCAATGACTTTAACATTCACATCATATTGGATTGTAATGTTTCCATCTGATCGGTTTTCAGTCTGATGTTTGTGTGCTTGTGTGCAAATGTGTTTATTCGAGTAGGAAGGAGCGGCGGGACTTTTTTTGCAAGAAAATCCTTGAAACCAAGAAGCTTTCATAATTAGTTTCATAGTTTTTCCGTAAATGGCCATTCAGAGTTGGGGAAAGTCATTAGTCAGTCTGCCCACACTGTGAAACATCCCAGTTGTTTATTACAAGATTTATATTACTGCACAAATTGTATAGCTGCAGTATGAAGTGTGCAGGTTAAAGGGAAAGTTCATCCAAAAATGAAACTTAAGTCCTCATTTACTCATCGTGTTGTTCTAATGCCATATGCCCTTCTTTATTTTTCAGACCACAAAAGGAGAAATTTAAAGAAATGTCCCACATGTGCTCATCCATATTGAAAAGCGACCAGCGTCAAGCTTTTAAAAAAGACGCAAAAGTATCACACAACGATCCCTTGTGACACATGTCGACTCACCTAGGAAAAGTATGTCAGTTGCGAGAAATCAAGACGAATAAAAACGTGACATGAAATGTCTAGAAATGTACTTTCTTCCCTGAGTTGAATATCTCTAGACTGGAACATGATTGTTCTGAATGACAGTTGATAGATGTGAATGTAATAACTTTATGTGATGAACACAACAGATATATTTACCTGAGAGAAAATAGTACATGCATTTTGTCACGGTTGTGTGCTTTTTCTGGGCGAGTTGTGGTGAACAGCTGTGCTAATAGGCCTCATGACTGTGATGGCCAAGGTCAGGATTTTTATTAAATAATATATTACATTTTGGTTTGTTTTTCACCAAACCCCATTGTATCCCCCCAGAACACTTGGAGTATATGACGTGTAACATGGGATCATTCTGTGATACTTTTGCATCTTATTCTAAAAGCTTGATGGTGGTCGCTAGTCACTGCTATTATATGGACGAGCGTGAACAAGACGTTTCTTTATATTTCTAATTAGGCTAGTTTTGAGCTATTTTTGATTGGCCATTGGGCTAAATTTGTTAGGCAGACCTGGCAACCCTGGCCACACTTTAACCTCAGTAAACTGGTCTGGTTTGGTCATAAGCATTGAAGTACATGGTACCATTATATCAAGACTAAAATATCCGCTTGAGCATCAGAGGAGGACTGTTGATAGATATCCATCTAGAAAGGGATTGAAAGCCATTTTCAAGCTATTGTATGCAAACTTAATGGAGAATGTTTCAGACCACTGGCAATATGGCCAAATTCACCCCAAGAGCAAATGCATCAGGAAGTCCCAAAGAACCTCAGGGTGCCTTCAATAGATTTGCAGGCAGCTCTGGCAACAGTTAATGAGAGTGTGCATCAGGCAACTATTAAAAACAGGCTGCACAAATTGTGCAAAATGGTCATCTGTTGAGGGTTTTGGAAGAGCAAATCACAGTCCAGATCTCAATCCAGTTGTAATGCTGTGGGGTGCTTGCAATACATAATTTTTCATTTTCCACAGAAGACAATTTTGTTGTCCAAAAGTAAAAAGTTTTTTTTTATTTTTTTTATTTTTTTTTTTTAGTTTTTTGGTGTGCTCTTTACCTGGCTTTATATCACCCGTGTGGAAGATGCCATTGAGGAGTATGGACACTACATGGATGGTCTGCTGGATGGCGGACCCAAGGACACCAAGTACCAAAGCAAATGGGCCAAATGCTGCAAATGCATGCCTTTAATTGACTGAGTGCACACTCCTAAAAAAGCCTTAAATTGGAGAGAAAAAGGATTTATACAGATACTGTAACCTGCTGTGGATGAAATGAACTGTTTGTAGCTTTGCAAAATTTAACCGTGCTATTACTTTTGTAATATCAGCCACAGACACACTGATGCAAGCAAGCAATTTTTGTACTGTCAATATCGTTTTCACAGTTACTCCCAGGATTCATTATTTCATCTGTCAGCTGAAAATGGGTAGTTTTTTGTCAGAATTTACTGATGCTACGACTGACCTTCTGTCTCAGGACTAAATCAGACCTGAAGCGGTACACTAAAGATGTCATGTTGACAGTCAGAATGCCTTTAGATTTTACACAGCTTAGTTGTGTTTAACAGGGAAACTATTTTGAAAATTGGCACCCTGTCAGTCTCAGGTAATACAATTCAAGGTTTAGTGCAAACAGTGCTCTTCACATAAGTGAATTTCTACCGTTAAAGTCTATGAAAACGGCAGCTACATTGATCATAATAAGAGTACTGTTTCCTTTGTTTGTGTCTGGATGAGCAATGGTATAAATTCTTACTATAAAACATTTCCACACTTAAAAGCTGTGTAAATCCAATCCTTTAGTTCACCATATTTGCTTTAAAACTTTTTTTATTTGATAATTGTTTTACTTTAGATTGAGTCTTTACCTGAAACGGGTTGTTCCCCTCAATTTTAATAAAAGACTGCTGATTATAAGATGATGATTATTTTGTAATCTGTGAATCTGGGAAATTTAATGTCCATCGTTTATATGTTGTGCTTCTCATTATATTTTTATTTTGTGTAGATTCTTTTTCAGACTCAACATATTTCTGTCAGAGCTGCATCCCTTTTTTGCCAAAGGGTGATGGTTTTTATAATCTCCTCTATTCTGTTGTTTGCTGTGTCTTTTTTGTATAAGCATGAGAACAATTTAAGTTAGCTGCATATCTTGACCTGTTTTTATAATAAATACAGAAGATGGTTGTTTCTTATCATTAAATGACAGGAGAATCATCTGATGGCATATTTATTTAATTGCACAAACTATTGCATTCATATGTCATTTTTCAGTGAAAGATAATTGCGAACAAACAGGTTGAAGTGAATATGATATATTAAGCCTTAACTTTTTTTTTTTTTTTTTCCTTGGTCTGTCTTTGGATTTCTCTGCTGTCTTAATGTGATTTCTATGACTATGTCTTGACCTGACTGTTAAAGCTTGAGTATTGCCCTGAACACAGTGAGTGTCCTGCTGAAAGAATGAATAAATGATGTTTACAGAGCTGTGTTCTGCTGCTTCAGTGGATCTTCTTATCTGTTCTCTGTCATGCTGGTTGTTGTGTTTGCAGGGGGACTGCGGCACTCTCAATATTGTACTTTAGACATGGTCTGGTATCATCTGGTATTGCAAATATATGATGGGTTAATAGGTTAGAAAATCAAGTTGAGCTGTTTACTGGTTTTACCATAAAAAGTATTTTTAAAATAAATGTTTCTGAATGTCAAAATAGGAAGAAATCAAATGGGTTCTTGCAGTCATCTCAACTCTGCACCTAATAAAATGTGCCTCTTGATTTTTGGTTTGTCAAAAGGAGGAGGAGTGATGACGACCACTTCATCAAAAAAGTGCCTTTTTGATATGCTGCTTCTATTGCGTGTGAATGAAACTTTAAGTTCTCCTGTGGAGTGAAAAGAGGCTTTTAGAACAGGTAGTGGAAAAGTCTTGACCGCAGCCTGGGACTCAAAGGTTCATATTTCTTTTATAGTGAGGGTGACAGAGAATTTCATAAAAATAAAAAAAATAGACTTTTATGAAGTCCAGTGTCATCCAGGAGGTAAGTGACCTCCATGCGTAAAAGGAATTTAAGTTTGTCATTCCGTGTGTAATTTACCAGAATTTATAGTGCAATCTTTGTACAATGAAAAGCAAAATATGAATTATTGTGACCTTATTATTATAGCTTTTATTTTATTATATTTTATTAATTTTTTTTTGTTCTTTTTTACCCTCATTTTTTTCCCTCTCTTCTCACACATAATTGGAAGATGATGGCAGAAACATGGCCAGGTCATTTATGTGCCGGTAAAATCTTCCAGAAGAACATTTCACCAAGTGCCCCTTTTTAATAAGAACCTTGTTTCATTTAGGAGAGTCTTAACACATCCTTAGACTCTATATGCAGTTGCTCGGGTTTATTGGGTTTTTGTGTGTTTGTTTTTCACATGGTGTGCCATAGTTTAAAAAAAAAAAAGCTCTCTTCTCACCTCTTTGTGTCTGTTGACTCATGGGAATGTTTATAGGAGGGATGTCAACCCAACATCCAACTTCACATCATCCTTATTAGATTGAAGACAGCTTCTTATTGACAAGGAGCTCATCCGTCCTTAGCGCTCCCCTGCTGTTTACTATATAATTCAGCTTCCTCTCCAGGCTGGAGGAAATATAAATCAACCCCCCTGAGTTTAATGGCACTACATTTACAAATCAAGCAGTTGTTTGCACACCAGTCTGTATGTATATCTGATTGGCAGTCTTTAGTGGAGACTGTAACAACGTGGGACCTTCTAAATGTGACCACATACAACCACCTCATTGCCATTAGGTCAGCAAACTGTGTCCTTTTATGCTGTGCCCTAGGAAGTCCAAAATCAAGCTAAACTTGTGTTTGTTTCAGGAACACTTATACAGTGAAAAAGTAGGCCTGTTCAGATGGAATAGTGTGGCAGCATTTGCAGATAAACCAATAGAATAGTAAATGATATTAAGATTAGAAGGTCTGCTAACCCTGAAGTTGTTTGTGAACGTTACTGTTTAGAAAAATTTCCCACATTTTATTTTATTTTTACCATAATATTACTTAATAACCTCCAGAGAGTTCATTATTGGACAAAAAGAAAAAGGTGCAAGACTGTGTACTTAATGGCTTTAATAATAATAATAATAATAATACGTTTTATTTATATAGCGCCTTTCAAATACCCAAGGCAAGCAATCAATTAAGAAAACATATAGTAAATAAGTGAGTTTTGAGAGCAGTTTTGAAGTCATGGAGTTGAGGAGATAACACGGAGACTTTGTGATAGTTTATTCCAGAACTTGGCAGCAGAAAGCCCTACCACCTACACTAGGTAGCTGGAATTTGGGTACTGCAAGCAAATTTTCAGAGCTAGATCTCAAAGTGCGGGCAGGGACATAGGGGAGAATTAATTCAGAAAGGTATGAAGGTGCTAAACCATGACGGGCCTTGAAAACTAAAACAAGAATCTTAAACTGAATACGATAGGTGACAGGGAGTCAATGTAATTGCTGTAAAACCGGAGTGATGTGGGCTGATTTTTTGGTAAATGTAAGAACAGGAGCAGCTGAATTTTGGATTAGCTGCAAGCGATTCAGGACTTTGTTGGGCAGGCCATAAAACAAGGAGTTACTATAATCCAAACGCGACGTAATAAACGCATGGACAACAGTTTCAGCATCTTTGAAATTTAAAGAAGGTTGTAGATGGACAATATTACGAAGGTGAAAAAAAAAACAGGATTTGACAAGCTGATTGATATGGGATTCAAAACGTAGACAAGAATCAAACATTATACCAAGATTGTGTATAGTGGGAGAGGGATAGACTATGACTCCGTCGATGTTAATGGAGTAGTCAAGTTGGGAGGAGACAAGGGATTTAAGGCCAACTAACAGAAATTCAGTTTTTTCAGTATTTAACTTTAAGAAGTTTTGGGCCATCCATACTTTGAGATCATGTAAGCAAGATGTAAACAAAAAGAATTTAAAAGAATTACAAAAGGTATTGCGAATGACCTAAATTAAAAACAATAAAGAAATATAAAATAATAGATTTAAAGATGTTGGTTTTATATAAGTAGAAAAAATAAATTCTACTTTTATTGCAAAATATGCTTATTATGCATACATATTATGCATAATAAATCAGTTGATCTGCGGGCACTAAAGAGTTATTTTGTCGCAGTTTGCCTGTAGCATTTCTCTGATTGGTGTAGATTTCACAGGTAATTGTAGGCTATTCCTTCACCAGGAATTCTGCTGTTAAACAATTATTTAAAAAAAATAAGATGGGTTGATGTCTTTAACAAAAGCATAGAGCATCGAATAACCTTGATTCATGTCTCTTGCTTTACTCACTCGCTCTGGACACAAATGCAGGTGACGCCATTTTGACGCCTGCCAAGATCATAAACGTAAGTACATGACCTAATGATGCTTGCTAGATGACATATAGTGATGGAAAAGCACACCTCATCATTCAAGATCACAACAGAAAATGAATTATCGATCATAAGTCAGTGGACAGCTGCATCATGCATTCTTATCTATGATCAACCAAATGTTTATCAGCAGATAGTGCAGTGGCTCAGAAAGAAAAGAAGCAGCATTTTGGACCCCATTGAGCATTGATTAAAGAATATAAAATTGTAGTTGAAACTATATTTTGACATTTCTGAAGAATACACTGAAAGGAAAAGCAGAAATGAGATGTTTGTGCATGAATAACCTGCAATCACAATGCTAGAATGTTCAGAGTGGTTGCCAGAGCATTGCTATTCTGTTGCTAAGATGTTCTAAATGGTTGCTAGGGTGTTCACTGGTCCAAAATCAAAGAAGCCCAAATTTAAGATAATTTACCTTCATCTGTCATTTGAAGGTAAATGATACAGAAGAAAAACTAGTTGCTATATCCATTTCATCATCACTTAAATAAATGCATGAACAAAAGTAGTAGCTGTTCTTAATGAATAAGGCACAAAATTAGAGCACAAACAATGCTGTATATTCTTAGGGCCAGCGATTCTGAAAATGTATGATAATATTGTTAATAGTCCAATAATATGTTTTTGCCTTAGAAAGCACCATTCATTACAGAGCAGAATCTTGTTTCATCACATTTCCTTTTGTTCCTGCATGTATGAAATAAAAGATCTATGCAGTGGCTCTTTATGATCATACAGTTGAATTACAGTGTCTGAAGACCAAAAGACAATATGTATTACGATGCCAGCCCACGTTCTCCAGCAAGAGGTTTTTATTTATTTAATAAGCTGAGGTCTTTCCTCATTTGAGCATGTTCTTTAAATAGACGAGATCATAATTACCTCCTTGGGCTCGGTTAATAATGAAGTAGAAGAGGACTGTAGGTCTTGCTGTCTATACCCCTCACTGATCTAAAAGAGGCTTTCTTGGAGTCATTTATCATGTCATTTGGAAGATGAATTCAAGTATTATTCAATATCACTATCTACGCACACACAAATCCTTTTGAGATATAAATTTCAGACTTTTGTCATAATAACTAATGTCTAAGATCAAAAATCAACACTGCTGTCATGAGTTCTGAACACAATAAAATGTCTGTACTATACGTTAACTGACCTTCCCCTTTCCCTAAGGTTATAAATGTTACATGTCATCATGTTGTGTGTGCACAAAAACTATATGAACATTAAACAACAAGAACATCTTTAAACTTGGACTATTTCACATGGAGCTTCACCGTGACAGTCGAGTGCCTCTCCATGGCAAATACCATCTTCCCAAGGGTATGGAAATGGAGAGACAATATATGCACTCATTATACTGATGTGAAAGATCAATGCTATTTATAACCAACCGAAATCCTTTAGCGAAAGTCATCTGAAGGGAGTGCCGAGGAGCCAGCAGTTAATCAAATGTTGTTGCCTGGTTAAATGTCTGAAGAACCCTTCAAACTCAATCAGATGCAATATACATGGCATTGCCGATGATTCTTGGTCCCGTGCCTGTGGCATCTTATGAGTTACTGGGCAGCTTTGAACTGATGTCGAGTGTCATGAATGATGCAACCAAATCCAACAAGATCATTGGATTCTGTTCAACAGCAAGATTATCCAGTTTGATGGTTCTTGTGATTTTCACAGGAAGGCATCAATGCTGCAGGCTTGTGCGATAATGAAAACCCTCCTCACCCTTCATAATGATATCTGTGAGGACTACTTTTACATAATGTAAATTTTATATTTCTGTTACGTTGTGAAAAATAACTACTAGGAAAGCTAAGTGTGTAATTACATGTAAATTTTGAGGGATGTAAATTTTAATGCTTGAAACGTCCCATGAATGGTGTTGAAGCTCCTACACACATAAAAATAAAGGTTCCAAAAGGGAGTTTTCACAGTGATGCCATAGAATAACCATTTTGGTTCCTCAAAGAGTCTTTCAGTGAAGACACATTAAAAGAATTATTTTTCTTAGTGTGAAGAACATTTTAAATATCTAAAGAACCTTTTTGCCACTATAAAACCCTTTTGTATAATGGAAAGGATTCCATGGATTTAAAGGTTCTTCATGGAACCATCAATGTCAACAAAGAACCTCTATTTCACACTATACTGCCTTGTATACCTGGTATACAATATAAAAATGTTGTTGATGTAACTAAATAAACCCACTGTTTATTAAAAAATCATGTAGAATAATTGTGAAAAATGCACAATTTTGAATCTTTCTTTGATTGTTTATGCTGGAAGTCTTTGGAATTGGTGGAAGCCATCCAAGATATTATCCAAGCATATTCGATTACTACATACATTACATAGTGAATGAGTGCCATGGAAATATGAACTGTGGTGATTATTTTGGGTTGGTTTAATCAACTGGATAGTGAGCATATTTAAATAGACTCTGCCACATTATCACACTCATTGTTTACATATAAGCTTTTGATTTGTTTGTTTGCATGAAAGGCATGAATGCAACTATTCAAAAAACCCCAAAGAGTTTTACAAATTGTATGAGTTTAATGCAAAGCACTTGAAGACAATGAATCAGATGAAAGCTCTTTACAGCCAATTAGCTTCATGCTTTCAGGATGATCACAAGTGTGAAATCCACTCGTGAAGGCTTCAATCAACTATGAAGTGGAAGTTTATTTTAAATTAAAGACTGAAAAAGTAGATGAAGTAATTGATGATGTGATGGAGATTTATTATTGATTATTTAGCAAGACTGACCCAGTGATTCATACTGCCTGTCTGTAACCTTTCATGCTTTCATGCTGTCTTAGAAACCCACTGAGTTTAACTGTGGAAAGACCACTTCACCACTAATAATAAAGTGTTATTGCAAGATCCAAATTGATAGAAGACCAAATGAATACAGCTTAAGATTTTTCACTCTTTTTGGAGGACACTGCCATCTTCTGGTTAAAGATAAGGTATAGAAGGAGAGGGATTTTAGTACTGAATTTCATGGAAAGTCACTGAATAAAATCATGGCATTTTATTTGTTTAAAGAAAGACTGAATACAGGTAGTATTGTATAGGTACAAGATCAGATTTGTTTGACTAAGGCCGACCTGAGAATTTCCCCCCTTTTTAGTATAATCTTGACAAATCTAAATGACTAAAATCAGAAAAAGCTCTGCTGAACACATGGCTCCCCTCCACTACCATTCACAAGAGTTTTTGAAAGTCTCTTAGGCACACCAAGGCTGCATTTATTTGATCACAAATACAGTAAAAAAAAAAAAAAAAAAAAAAAAAAATTATATATATGAAGAGTTCCAATGCAAAAGCCTCTAAAAGCCATCTTGGTCAAAAATGAGAAACAATACTGAGTGAATGCTCTCCACACCTAGTATATGTTCATCAAGTACTTTCACTTCAAATGTGCTAAATCCCAGCCTCAACCCATTCAGATATATATATATATATATATATATATGAAAGTTTTCTATTTTTAAATATTATAAAATGCAATTTATTCCTGCGATGGCAAAGCTGATATTTTTTACCAGTCTTCAGTATCACGATTCTCAGAATTATTATTCTGATATGCTGATTTAGTGCTCAAGACACATTTCATATTATTAACAACATTACAGTTATGCTACTTCAGATGTGTTTAATTAGGCTTGGAGCTAAACACTGCAGGTCATTTGGATATCCCTGGCTTAATACATCCTTGCTGAAAAAAGTTTTCATTTCTTTTAACAATAGGGTATATTCATTATTTCCTGTGAAATGTGCATGCATTTACACGAAATCCTCACACAAAATGCAGCTGCAATAAGCATTAGGCATAATACTGAGTGGTATGCCTGTCACATTCATTCTTCTTACTCTTCCAGTGCAGTATCAT
Organism: Tor tambroides; assembly: GCA_021397915.2. NCBI lineage: Eukaryota > Metazoa > Chordata > Actinopteri > Cypriniformes > Cyprinidae > Tor > Tor tambroides. The sequence goes on along the minus strand of JAFVLL020036884.1, from coordinate 31,787 downwards.
TCAGAATCCCACTTCCTGAGTAGCCTGCAGCTCCACACTTATTGGCTGGCCAGTATGCTCACATGTCCCGCCCCCTTTGTTTGACCGCCTCTGCTACCCTGCACCCAATGCACTCAACTGTTCCAGCGAGAGACATCTCCTCCCCACTGCCCGCTAATGCAGCAAATGGTTGCACCTCATCTAATCAGCTTTCCCAGCCCAATAGTACCAGAAGAACACCAGCACAGGGTGTAGACTTAACAGGGGTAAGTGTGTATTATTATGTTGCTGCAGCACCACTGAGTGATTCAGGTACATTTTAAAGCAGACGTAAGTGCCTAAGCAAGATGACAAAGCATGAGATGTTTGAATTCATGTTGTTATCAGCTCTACATGTTTACTGCACTGAAATCTTAAGGTGTTTTGTCAGCTCAGTATGAATGTGTATACATTTCCTTCCATGTGAGGCGGGACAGTGGTGCAGGAAATCAGAGTCATATGATAGCCAGATCCTGATCAGCAGAAAACAACAGAAACATGTTGAGTTTGTGACCGAGTCTGGATGTAGGTCATCAACTGTATGCAGCAGTATGACAATCAGCTTTTATTTTCTGTAACATTTCAGTTAGTTATGAAAAATGGCAAGTAGTATGCTATTAGTTCAGTTAGACATATGTAAGTGATGTTTAAATGTTAACCACCCTTATATTGACTCTATGTGTTCAGTGTATTCAGGGCTTACTGAGAAATAAGAACTTCATCTTCACCCTGAAAGGGGCTGTGGAGCGGCAGTCATGTATTCCCCTCAGAGCCTCCACCGGTGGGGCATCACCCATAGCGAAAGTATGGAGCGTTTGGCCTACAGTCAAGGTAAGCTTCTAGAACTTTATAAACTAAGTAAAACAATACAAAGTATATAAGTTATAGTTGTTTGGAACTGCAGACCCACCCCTTTGTAACTGGCATAGTATGGTGACACCCTACTCAACGAGGAAAATAATCCTGACTCAGCACCAGTGAGGTGGTTGTCAGCAAAGATTGTTAGTGTTCATTTTAAAGCTTAAATTCCTCAGTGTCAGAACTGTTAGAGTGGCACTTGAATTTTATAAAAAGAAGTTACTTTTAATTTAATTGACTCAAAATTTATAGTGGGATTTTGATTGATCCCAGTGACTTTGCATCTTTCTTAAGTTATTTTGTTGAGTGGCTCTTTCAGTGGTTACATTATTAAGACATGGACACATTTACTTTTGTTCAACAAATTTTCGCAAGCAAAATCCAGTAATTTCAATAGGAATACACGCGGTCAGGAATATCACATAATGGTGGAAAAATTCCCAGCGTAGATTTCGCAACTGGTTCACCATGTTGACCAGCAGAAATCTGCTTGGTTTAAAAGTGACTTTTGTGTGAGCTTTGTTTCATACATCACTACACTATTGAAAAAAGACAGTTTGACCCACAACCACACATTTATGCTAGTTGGTGGTGACAAGCTAGTTTTGTGCTGAAAAACTCATAATAGTTCACTCAAACTATTTGTTTAAAAAAAACAAAGCTGGGTCCGAAATCACATATTGTCCAGTAGGTACTACATCTGGTTTGAAACGTAGATTGTGATTGCTAAAAAAGTATGTTCTATATAGTAGGCCTATGGATGAAATTACTGCATCCGCCAGTACCAGCGCCAGTTGCATCACTGCCACTCACAAAAACTCTGTGGCTCCATGGGATAGTAAAGTGTCCTGTGCTCTCCAGAACTGGTGGAAGTATGTCATCTGGGTACTTTTCGCCTACTGTTTATGAATGACTGTGAATGCGGACATACAGTATGGAACTATGCATGTTCCATGCAGCTCAAGTAGAACACGAAGGAAACGAGTTTGATTTACTTAAATTTGCATGCTAATAAGAGAGACCTGATTTAAGAGTTTTTCTTCAGTTTTGTCTTGAAATGCAGTCACCTTAAAAGGGGGAGAAGCGAAAGAGTCAGTGCATGACAGAAGTGAACTAGAACGATTCACTGTTTTAAAACACCGGTGCTCTCACGAACGAAATACGACCAGTTTTTATAATCACCTCATATTTCCCCCCATTACTACGATAAACCATAGTAATTTATGAAATATTATGTGTTAAGACAAACCAGTGATTATTTCATAATTTTCTAAATTAAATATTTAATAGTCCAGGACAATGTTCCATACAAGCGGTAGAGGGTAGTATATCCATATACTCTTCCACTGAATTACGTCTTTTTAACGTTATGACACCACTCCTTTGCTGCAGACGGATCGTCCAGGAGTGCTCGGGTGTAAACAAATCTACAATCTAGCCATTTGTTCGTAAAAGATATCACGATCATATGAATGGAAAATATACGTCGCCTCTGGGGCGTTGACGAGGAACATCACAAGGGAAAGCGCTTGAATTACGTCGTTAACTGTTTATCAATGCCGCTCAACACATCACCGCCGTGGTTATGTGAAGCGTTATCCTAAACTGTATGATATTCTCGTTAACGATGGCGACACCTGCAGAACAGGACCTTGTGTTGGCAGAAGCAGAGAACAACAAAGAGAGAGCGCAAGTGTTCGGTATCCTCAGATTGCAGGAGGATAAATCGGCCGCCGGTGAGAAAGCGAGCGGCGCTGCCATGAAATCTGGAGACGGGAGATGGCAGGCGCCCATATTCGCGTTAGCCAGAAAAGCTTCAGAAACCTTCTCTGGTGGCATTCATGTCTTGCCCAAAGTGACAGAGCCTAAAACGTCGCCTTTTTCCGAAGAGTGGGGTGCCAAGGGTAGGTTATTGATGACACTAAAGGTCGGGATTCATTTGTTCAGATGCAGAGCCTACGTGTATGGCAAGCCGTTTTAACATTTTTCGCTCAAAATTAAATATATGTTTTGTTTGTAGTACTTGTTTTAACTGACTAGAAAGCAATATTGATTAATAACTATTCAGTTAGTCAGTTTTTTTTTTATTATTATATATCCTACTGCTACTAGTTAGCATCCCAATAGTGTGCCAACCAACTAGTCCATTATTACTGGTAACAATTTGCACCTTTTTGCCACTGAATTCAGTCTGTGGTTATGTATCAGTTGTTCACCTCTGATTAGAAGGTCTGTGTAGTACAACTGTTGCTAATAGCTGTTCCATTTTTACTAGTAAGATATACTACTACTATATTGTTTAATAACCTTTGACTATTCAAATCGTTATGTGTTCTGATTGATACTAGTAAAGTTTTTAATCTTACTAGTGAGATTTTCAATTGAACTATAAAGTATACATTCAGACTAATGATAAGAAAAGACAACCAAAAAAGCAATTGTTTGAAATTATCGAAACAGTGCCTATGTGATAAGTACGCTTACGTAATGAATAGAAGTACAATTATGTAATGAATAGTTACTAGTGAAATTAAAAAATATACTAGTCATGTACTAAGTAATACTAGTAATTACGAGTAATGGTTACAGAAATAGATAATAGTTATATTAGTTTTAACACATTTATTAAAATGGCTTGCCATACAACATTTTCTGCATGATGTCATAATGGTATGATGTCATGAAGAGTGTGCCTTGTTGGTTTGTATTCATTTGTGCATCTAATAAATCTTGGTGTACCAGTTCATTGATACAGTTGCTTTAAAAAAATAGCCTACATTTTACTGATGAGATAGGACTGTCAGTCAAATCAGTATGCTGTTGATTTTTCATGATTGGTGTTTACCCCCCTCCCATGATCATGACAAATAGCCAAACTGATGGTGAATTAATTTAATAGTAACATTAAGAAGTAGTAGTTATTGAAAAGAGTGGAGAAATACAAAACGTATGAAGTTATTTACCTCAGAAGTCTGATAGAATAAAGCTTCATTCACATAATAATATCCAAATAAATTGGAAATGGGAACAAACCGACATAAGTGGGAAGTAGATTACCACAGTGTCAGTATTGTTCGACAGAGCATGTCTGAATATGTTTGCATAAGAATTATTGATTAGCCTAATGATGACAACAGAGTCCAGTGTATCACTGACAATTCAAAAATGATAAGTATATCATTTGTGCAGTATTTGTTGTTGAAACAGAAAACAAAAAGTGAAATGCTGCCATTAAGGACTGGTGAGTGACAGTACAGTCAAAACCAGCGAAAGCGCTTTAAGGGTTTGTTAAAATTTAAACCCAGCCATGCAAAGTGTGGTCACATGTTAGTTCTAAAGAAACTGCCTGAGGTTACAGCGCTGTGTTGAGTTGTGGATGTTGTTTTTCATTGTCATGTCCTTCTACCATAATAATGCTATGATCATTTTTGGATAAATTAGTCTGTGGACATTGTGTCTTCCAGCGTTTCGAGATCCTATGGCAATGGAACGAGCAAACTTGCTTAATATGGCTAAGCTTAGCATCAAAGGCTTGATCGAGTCGGCTTTGAGCTTTGGACGAACTCTGGACTCTGACTATCCGCCTCTGCAACAGTTCTTTGTTGTCATGGAACACTGCCTGAAACATGGTCTCAAAGGTACAGTATGTCCAACCATCACCAAACAGCCAGCCACAGAGAACCATCTGTTAATCACAACTGTTATACACAACATCATAATCGTTTAAAGTCTTTATATGCTTGCTTTTTGGTAGAAGAGGTGATTTAGTGTTAAACATTCTCTGTTATCAGTATCTCTCTTATATTTCCTATAGGCCTATGTTAGTGTTATTCTTAGGCACCAGACAAATAGCAGCCACTGTTATGCCCCGTTTGTCTGTTATAGGAAAAGAAAATGAGGAAATGCTTTTTTATTCATTCTCAGATGACAGATCTTCTGAAGTTCTTGTCCAGTGAGCCAGTGCTGCAACAAAATTTGAATACTATTTTGAGTGTTTCATCAAAGCTTTTGCATACTCTGTATTATATATATATATATATATATATATATATATATATATATATATATATATATATATATATAGTGACCCTGAGTTATTTAACAAACATGTTTGTCTCCATCTCCCAGTGAAGAAATCGTTTCTTGGATACAACAAGTCATTGTGGGGGCCTCTGGAGATGGTTGAGAAGCTCTGCCCAGAAGCAGGCGAAATCGCAGCTAGTGTACGAGACCTTCCCGGCCTTAAGTATGTTCAGTACACAATGTTCGGCCTTACTGTTACATTGATTACTTTGCACACACATCTGTAGCATTTCAATTTTGATTAAATCTTTCAAATACTGTAATAAAAAAGTAATCAAGCCCACTACTAAACAAATATACAAATGCTTTCTTTCAGTCATTCCTTAGTACAATAAGAAATGTGCCATTCAGAATAGGGAAGTGCAAATTTCAGTTCTAGTTCCCTGACAAAACTAAAACTTACAACTGCAAGTAAAGACTATTTCCAGAATCATGAATATCACAGTCTGTCTGACTGTCCATCCGTCTTTATCTATCTATCTATCTATCTATCTATCATTTTTAAATCAAGCTGAACATATCTGTACGTGTTTGTTAGGACGCCTCTGGGCAGAGCCAGAGCATGGCTGAGACTGGCACTGATGCAGAAGACATTAGCAGATTACCTACGTCTCCTCATCACCAGGAAAGATATACTTAGGTTAGTATTTTCCCGTAATTCATTCTTTGTTCCTTTGTCACAACAGTTGTGGTGGAGAATTAGTGATTAGAGAAGTGATAAGTTGTGTCTAAAACAAACTAGTGTTGTGTTTCCTGCTCAGGCCATCAGAGTGCAGTGAACAGTGCTTGCTAAGAGGGTGTGCATGACATGTAGCCATCTAAAAGTCTTTCTGCTTCTACTGACTGAGATTTAAAAGGCTCATTTTCTTATATACACTTCCATTCAAATGTTTGTGGTCGCTAAGACTTTTTAAATGACTTTGAAAGAAGTCGCTTATGCTCACTAAGGCTGCATGTTTGCTAAACTTTAAAAACAGTATTATTACATTTTAAAAGATCTGTTTTCTATTGTAATATATTTTAAAATGTAATGGGAAAGGTGAATTTTCAGCAGTCATTCCAGTTTTCAGTGTCACATGATCCTTCAGAAATCATTCTAATATGCTGATTTGATGCTCAAGAAACATTTCTTATTATTAGCAATGTTGATTTGCTTAATATTTTTGTGGAAATCATAAAATATTCTTTTTCAGGATTCTTTGATGAATAGAAAGATCAAAAGAACAGCATTTATTTAAAATTATACATTATGAATGTCACATTTGATCGATTTATGCATCCTTGCTGAATAGAAGTATTAATGTATTATAGATGGACAGGTTTTTTTGCAAGGTATGACTATTATGTATATACTGTGATGCATTTGATCAATTTAATGCATCCTTGCTGAATAAAAGTATTAATTAAAAAAAAAAACTTATTGACCCCAAATTTTTGATCGGTTACTCTACGACTATAATAAAGAGAATAAATATTGCTTAAAAATGCATTACCTATGAGCATGCTGTCAAAAGGCATTTTTAATGCTTTAGGAACACAACAAATTCTATATAATGCAATTCTTTTACGATGGAAAATCAACACATTGCAGTTTCACAGCTTGATCAGTATGAGGCAAAGATATTTGTTTTTATAAACCATGTGGGGGGTTTTTATAGACTGAATAATTGGAGCTAGACTTTAGTTATATTATTGAAGTGATCATATTTGCATTAAGCTGCATTCATAGAAAATTGTCTGTCTTTATCTGTCTGCAGTGTTTCTATTTGTTTTATTTTGATACTCATAAACCAATGGTAAATGTCAGAGCATTTGTGTGTGTGCATTTGCAGTGAGTTTTATGAGAACTCAGCAGTGATGCTGGAGGAGGAGGGAGCTGTCATCGTTGGTCTCCTGGTGGGACTTAACGTCATAGACGCCAACTTATGTGTGAAGGGCGAGGACCTCGATACACAAGTATGAGCACTGTGTATTGGCCATTTTTAATAACCTGCCGTCTGGTTTATGTTTGAGAAATATTAATGACTTGCATTGGAATCCACAGGTTGGTGTAATAGACTTCTCAATGTACTTGAAAAATGACATTGATGACTACAGAAGTGAAGAAAGGTAGAAAGTATACTTGGTAGACCATAACTGATTACATTAAATCGTTATAATTACCTTGATGTATTATGCTGTTCAAATAACCTCAATTATAAATATGTTTTGAATAGAAATGGACAAATTGCAGCTATTTTGGATCAGAAGAACTATGTTGAAGAATTAAATAGGCAGCTGAAGTAAGTTTGTGTTCTTTCGTAATATATTTAGGATGAGTGATAGTGGCTTTTAACAACAGACTAATCTACCAAAGTACTTTAAAACTCTGATAAGAGTGCTTATGAATTTTATCTAAAACTTTGTCTTGGTCAAAGTTCTACAGTTCAAGGCTTACAGGGACGCGTGGAGTCATTAGAAAAATCCAACTCGAAACTCATCGAAGAGGTACTGTTTGATTCCAGAAGAATAAATCTCATCTGCACAATAGAAATATACTATACTATACTAACTTGTTGCTGTCATCTTTTTTATTACAGTTGGCAATAGCAAAAAACAATATAATTAAATTACAGGAAGAGAACCACCAACTCAGAACAGAAAATTCAGTAATTCTTATGAAAGCACAGCAGCGTCTTGAGGTATTATTGTGTTTTTAATGTGTTTGTATACAACCTGCATCAGGCAAGATAGTAGTTCATGCACACAAACTTATTATATAGTTCTTATAAACATTATATTGTGTTCCTGAAGTTTTTATGTTTCTGCCATTTATGTTTAAATCAATAAAAATATTACAAATGTGTGAAAAATTTTATCTGTTAAAAAAACGCAGTATTCAATCTATACAATTATTGCTGTATACTGTACATGCACTGTACTCTATTCAGGTTGCAGAAGGAGATTTAAACTGTGAGCTTGACACGTACAAGCAGTCAAGGCAGGGCCTGGATGAAATGTACAACGAGGCAAGGCGCCAACTCAAAGAGGAATGTCAACTCAGGCAGGTCTGTGTTTATATAAAAAAAGGAACCTGCTATTCATATTGTACAGTGGCACATTGGCACTTAGAAGAGGTCTAACCTGTTTTTGAATGTATCTGTGCTCAAGGATGTGGAGAACGAGCTGGTTGTGCAGGTGAGCATGAAGCAGGAGATGGAAATGGCCATGAAACTCTTAGAAAAGGACATCCATGAAAAGCAAGACACTCTGATTGGACTTCGGCACCAATTAGATGAAGTTAAAGCCATCAATGTGGAGATGTATCAAAAAATGCAGGTAAAACATCTTTTTTATTAAGTGTTCTTCACAAGTTGTGGTTAAAATCCATTGTAATCATGCTATTTAATCATCAACAGTCTTCAGATGACAGCATGAGACAAAAAAATGACATGATCGCACGGTTGGAGGAGAAGACCAATCAGATAACAGCTACTATGAAACAACTAGAACAAAGGTGAGAAGCAGTTTCTAATTTATTTTGATTCATGTCGAGCGTAACATTTAGTCCTCATACTCCTGAAGTGCATTCAGAACATTTTCAGTCACTTTTGAGTGTTTCAAGTGTTTATTTGAACATAATTAGAATATTTTGTTTAGCCTGATCCTAACCTTGTGTGTGTGTATATATATATATATATATATGATATTCAAAGGTTTTGTTTCATTTCAGTTCAGATAAATTCAGATTTTGTTTGCAGAAAGTAGCATATAAAATGATCAAAAGTGACAGTAAAGACATTTATAATGTTACAAAAAATGCTGTTCTTTCGAACTTTTTAATTAAAGAATCCTGAAAAAAAATCATGTGACACTGAAGACTGGAGTAATGGCTGCTGGAGCTTTGTCCTCACAGGAATAAAATACATCTTAAAATATATTACAATAGAAAATGATTTTTAATAGTAATAATATTTCACAGTATTACTGTTTTTATTATATTTTTTGAACAAATTAATGCAGCCATGTCAAGCCTAAGAGACTTCTTGGAAAAACATTAAGAAGCTTTACCGACCCCAAACTTTTGAACGGTAGTGTTCCAGTGTAAATGCATTTCAGGATATGATATCTGCTTTTCCAGACTAAATCAAATTAGTGTGCATTGATGGCGTCCGAACTATCAGTGTTTCTGTTTCATCAGTAGAACCGGTTTTCAGAGGGTCTAGAAGTGTCAGATACCTGATAGCATGCAAAGGACTTTGCATGCATGTATTCTGAAGGCGCATTGAATGGCTTTCTCTCATCTAACCGCTCATCCTTTAGCATTTGTGTTATTTTCTCGTGGTGACGTGGTGCTGTCATGTCCACTTTTCTGTCCACATGAATCATCCTTCCCTTTCTTCTCTGTTGATTTACCGCCATCGTATTTCTGATGTTTTATGACTGCACTGTTTAACAAGTTCTTAAAGCTTTGGGATGAATTTGAAATTCACTGATATTTACATCCTCTTTCCCTTTTTGTTCCCCTTTTCATTTCTTTTTTCTCATCATCTCCCTTCCTATAATTCCATTGTTTTCTCTATCAACAAATAGCGACAAAGACCTACTCAGCCAGACAAGAACTCTTGCTATGTCGTTTGTAAAATGCGCTAGCACAG
>JAFVLL020036884.1:0-22091 GCA_021397915.2 Tor tambroides | reverse complement strand
TTTCACAATTTTATGCACAAAATGAGCTCATTTCAAATTTGATGCCTGCTACAGGTCTCAAAATAGTTGGGACGGGGGCATGTTTACCATGGTGTTGCATCTCCTCTTCTTTTCAAAACAGTTTGAAGTCTGAATCTCTTGATGATGTTATGCACTGTAGATAATGAGATTTGCAAAGCTTTTGCAATTTGACGTTGAGGAACGTTGTTTTTAAAGTATTCCACAATCTTTTTACGCACTCTTTCACAGATTGGTGAGCCTCTACCCATCTTTATTTCTGAGAGACTCTGCCTCTCTAAGACATCCCTTTTATAGCTAATCATGTTACAGACCTAATGTCAATTAACTTAATTAGTTGCTAGATGTTCTCCCAGCTGAATCTTTTCAAAATTTCTTGCTTTTTCAGCCCTTTGTTGCCCCGTGGCAACTTTTTTGAGACCTGTAGCAGGCATCAAATTTGAAATGAGCTCATTTAGTGGAGAAAAGTGTAAAATTTCTCCATTTAAACATTTGTTTTTCTCTCTATGTTCTGTTGTGAAGATATTGGCTCATGTGATTTGAAACTGAAAGTCTTTTAGTTTTCATTTTATTCAAATTTAAAAAATGTCCCAACATTTCTGGAATTCGGGTTGTACATTTCCAAGTGGCAGACTGCGACATGGCTCACAAAAAGAAATGTGTACATACAGAATTCAGTATTGCAGTATTTTATAGTCATTAGCCATGCAATGTGACAATAATTGTTGGCAGTCTCTTTATTATTCATTTCATTGGGCTAATGGGATCCATACTAATTTGAAAAAGATAATTATGAGTACTGTTACGTGGTTGCTGGGTCATGACTGTTTTCTGATTAGCTGAGGTTGTATTTCAGCATCTGCTGGATGTGGAAATTTGTTTGACTTCTTGACACTTCAGCAATCATTAACAAAATAAGTTTGATGCCAGAGCATCATCATTGTGAACATAATTTCAATCATATTTTTTAAGAAACTAATTGTACCAGTCCTCAGATATTACAGTTTTATTGAGTTTATTTCTATCTGCAACAACAAAGACTCAACAGCCCATGCTAAAAGAAATCAGACTTGTTACATTTTGTTGCAAAAACAACATCTTCCTGTTATAACACTGACCTTCTTTGCCAATCAGACAGAGGACCTTCTCAACAAAAACATCCGTAAAGGCATGGTCAATTACTATGATGACCTTGATTTCAAAAACATCATGGACTTTGTTCAGAAAACGGTAAGAGATTGATCATGAACACATGAAAGGTACAGATTTAATATGCTGATTTTTTAAGATTGCATTGAAGGCATCTTTAAATTTGATCTGTCAACAAAGTTTCACATAATGAAACTATGAAGGTCCAGGTCTCTTTGCATGTACTTACTCTGCACTGCCATTAGCAAACCCATTCTGTTTAAAATTGGTTGAACTTCAAACTATTTTTTTTTTGTTTCTGAAAATAAAAGAAGCTGGTAGGGTCCTGTGAATTTTATTTTATTTTATTTTTTCCAATTTTGTTTCAAAGGTTTTCTTTTTTAGCATCCATGTCTAATCATTTGAATTTAATGAAATCTTAAATTCTGTTTAATTTTTCTAGATTTTCAGTTTTGATTTAATACAAATGTATGATTTAATTAATTTATTTACAAAAATATTAATTTAATCAATTTTTTAATCTAAAGATTGTAAATAGAACAGTTCCTTTTTACAAAAAGAACTATTTACAAAACTACAAAAATAGTATAATAATAATTATTATTATTTTATTTATTTTTTGCAAAATGTTGTGTTTTTTTTTCTTTAGAATTTTTGTTATCAATTCTGCCATCATTTTTCAGGCTAAACAGAACTTTTATTTGAAGTTTATAGTGAAGACCTTTTAAAGAATTTATTTGCAGATCTCAGAGCAGCTCTGGAGATGAAGTTCATGTGGATGTACTCATATAGTCGGACTCAGCAGACACTGAAAAAACCATGAGCATCAATTGTACAGCTCTAATTTTGACTTATTATTTTCCTAATTCCATGACATTCTGCTCTATAAATTCTGATTTAATGACTGGATAATACAATTCAGTCTGTGTTTTCCACATCACGAAAATCATAAGGCCCTTATAATCCTGTTACTCAGATGTAATGCCAATTCAGATGTACTTTTTTATGACCATTAATTAGGTAACAACAACTCCTTGACCTTGAGTGCGTTCAGAAGTAACACATTGAAACCAACCATTAGAAATTTATTTGTGTTTATTTATAGGATGAGTCCATTTAAACAGCACTGCTTGTAGTTTAAAATGTTAGGGACCCAGCAGACACACCTACAACATTTCAGTGCTCAGACATTTCAATATAAGCACTCTTAAGTAAGCCCAGTGGCTCTGAGGTGTATTCAGGTGCATGAGTAGGACTCTGTGCCAGTCCACCAGCTGCACAACCTCACCCTGCACATCTGGATGTACCTGTTTAATGTGAGTAATAACAGCGAGCTGTTCAGCAGTGCTCAATTATGTACAGAAATATTACAGCAATTTCATTTTTTTTAACAAGCTCCTTTTTGACTTGACTTAAAAGAAACTAAGTAGAGTGGCACCTCTAAGAACAGTCGATTTCAAGTAATCATTCCTCACTCTGTGATGGTCGAAAGGAAAAGGTTTAGTACATTCTGTTTGGTCCATTGTTATGTAAAAGGGATTATTTTTCTTTGAAAACCACAGTCAGTGCCTGTCACAGCAGTCTTTCATTGTGGTTTGAATTTTTTATTTTTTTTACTTTGCTTTCTTCCTTTTTTCTGTCAAACAGTATCCCAAAAAGCTCAACATGACACAGTAGGTATTTGTTTCTTATTTACAGGATAATTATCTTGAATAAGATTCCAGTGGAGGGAAGATGTGTTCAATCTGAAGGACAATAAAAACCTCACAGGGAGCAAGTCTACATCGGAATATCAATTCACAAGATTTAGAGGGAGAAAGAAACCTGACAGTCATTTTGTTCCCCCTCAGTACATCACAAATTTTGGCTAAAATAAGCAGTGAAAATTAATTCTGTTATTCTGTTCAGCTCCTACAGTGTTCAAAAATCATTCCAAATGAGCCAGTTTTGTTAAGTGAAGTGGATTTTTACAGATATTCCATTCACAGTAGTGCAACACTGCGTAAGACCATGTGAATTGAAACATAATTAGTGTTTTCTGTTTTCTGTCTGGCTGCTGTGTCCAGTGGCTTCATTCCCAGTGGTCCTGATCATTCCTCATTTATTTGTTTTGTGACCGACATCCCATGCTGCATTAGTTTCTGTTAGCTTTCCAGAGTAGGATATCATCAAACAATTATGCTCTTTGTTTTTCTTAAGCAGATTGTCATATAATTCTTGTACATCAGTATGAGATGTGTTTCTTATGAGAGAATCAAGCAATTGCTTACATAATTACCTCTAATGTTATTCCCTGAGATTTAAATGAGCTGTGGGGCTGGAATATGAATTGTGCCATTCACTGAGGGAAGACAGGAGCCTAATATTTATTCATGCTTGTCCTCTGAAAGTTTTTGCTCAATGAATGAATACAGAGCAGCTCAGATCATTCATTTCACCTCGCGTGTTTCATGCCCTGTCAACCTAGGTGCAATTTAGCTGATGACACACTAGAAAATTCAACTCATATCCAACCATTTGTACATTCCCCAAATGTTGCTTTTAAAAATGCAGTGTACAAATATTCTTCTAGTAGTCTTGTATATCACTGTCTTCAGCGGTGCCAGAACTTTTCCAAATAATATTTGCCTTCGTCTGAAGCTTTGCTGATATTTCAATCTACAAGCGATTTTTACTGCTTTGATTTCTTTTTTTCCAGTTCAAATGTTGTGGGGGAACCGACTTCACGGACTGGCAGGTGAACATGTATCATAACTGCTCTGCTCCTGGTCCTCTAGCGTGTGCGGTGCCTTACACCTGTTGTCAGAGCAAGGTTTGTCTATGAATATGTTTTCATGTGAACCTACAGTTTACATTGTCAACCTACACACCCCACTCATTATTAGTATTCAGGTACACTTTAAATATATTGCATTTAAAGACTGACATTATTCAAAGATCATACAATCCTCATCAGTAGTGACATTAAAACACTGCTTAATATTAAGAAATGTGCATTGTGCACAAATAGTACACTAAATAAGTTTAGTTACAATAAGTAAGTCTCGAGCAAAATTTCAGTAAATATTTTAATAGTTTTGGACTATACTTAGTATGAAATAAATGTATTTTAAATATATTACTTTTTTACTAGGGGAGTCACATTTATATGACATGCACAATACCATTTTCATTGGAGACAATAAGGTTTTATTGGAGCCAATAAGGATTTTTGTTTGTTTTTTGTTTTTAAAGAAATTAATGCTGTAATTCAAAACGCAATAACACATTAAATTAATCAACAATGACACTAAAGACTTCTTACATTGTTACAAAAGATTTTAAATAAATGCTGCTGTTTTGAACTTTGTGTTCATCAAAGAACCCTTAAAAATGTATCACAGTTTCCACAAAAATATTAAACAGCACAGATGTTTTCATCATGAGCAAATTCAAATCAGCATATTAGAGTAATTTCTGAAGGATCATGTGACACTGAAAACTGGAGTAATGGCTGCTGAAAATTTAGCTGTGCCATCACAGGAGTAAATTACACTTTGAAATATGTTAAAAACAACAACAGAAAACAGCTGTTTTAAATTGTAATAATATTTTACAATATTACAGACATATCTTTCAAAAAAAATAAAAATCTAGTGTGCACATTAGATCAAATAGTCAAATTAATGTGTCTGAAGCTGAAGCTGAGTCATGAATTAATTTGGTGTCCTGTTAATGCAGAAGGTTAGCTCATATTATTGCAGAGTCCTCTTATCTCCAGGATCTTTTTGCAAATGTTTCATAAATAAATATTGCTGTATGTCTGTAAACTTTGGCAAAGTCGTTGCTATTGGCTGTCAAATAACCTATAAACCTTCTGTTAAAGAAATATAATCCTAGCATTTTTAAGTGTAGTTTAAATGTTAGCACTTAAATTGAATGGAAGCAAATACTTAAATTCTAAATTTAGATCAACCCTGGTTCACTTGACTGGAAACAAAAGCATTTATCTCTTTTGTGAGTCTTTCATGAGGTTACGGTTTGCTCACTTGAAAGGAGATCTAAAGGGAGAAATGTGGGCAGATGGAAAGCATAAAAAATGGTCATTTTGTGTTTCTCGCCATTCCCAATTTTGTTTTGTCACATTTAAGCTCTACTCATATCTGTTTTCAGTTTCACAAATCACTGGCACATTCCAAATTTTACAGGTGCAAAAACAATGGCACTACATCCAGTGAAATGGGAAAGAACTTTGTCCACACATCATACTTTTGAAATGATGCATGAAGTGTTTTTCTGCTCAGGTTTTCCAGTTTTTATAATACCCAGTTGCTGTGCTTTACTTTTGTTCATTTATGGAAATTATTGAGCTCGTAATGATCCTGCGTTATCTGGATCATTCCTGTGTTGTGTACATTTGAAATCTATAACTGCTGAAAGTGAATATTTTTGTGTTATATTTTAAGAAGTATGTCTATAAAAGGGTACCAGACTTTCGAAAATATGCTCTGATGAAGCATTGATTGATAGCTTGATGATTTACACAATGGCAATAGCATGAACAAGCTGTCTAACAGGATGGAAATAAAGAGCTAGAGCTAGCCATTGCCCAGTGAGGGATTGAGAGTTTGTTTACGTGAGTATGAGTGCTGCTTTTAGCATGCCAAAAACGATGACACTTCCTGGTGGAAGGGACCTGGCTTTTGTTAGTTAAAGTCATAGTTTACCTTAAAATGTTGATAATTTACTCATCCTCACATCATTTTAAACCTGTGTGACCAATTCTGGAACACAAAAGGAGATCATTTGATGAATGCTGGTTTCCAAACACCATTAGATCTCATTCACTTTCAATGTATAGAAAAAAATCTAAATATATTTTTTGTGTTCCCTAAATCTGAAATGTGTCTTATAAAGTCCATTAAATGACATATGATGGGGACGTGAAAATGTGCTGCTTAACAGGAATTTTGACCCATCCCCAGACCCAAAGTCTGGAAGATATTGTTACACCCTGTACCGATAAAGACGGAAGCTAGTTTCTTGCGCATTTATTTTCTTGTCATTCTCAACACAAGCCAGAGCATTCATAACAAGACCCAGCTTGAAATTACATTTACCTGAATATTAAAAGAGCCCATTTTTGGAGTTGCATAGGACAGTTAAAAAATAGGTCCTCTAAAAGTGCGATACTAAAGCAGGTCTTACAGTCAAAAAGGACATCCATTTTTCATTAGTTTTGGAAAAAGCAAAGAGCCTGTTTGCCGACATCCAGCTGTGTGCAGATTACCTGGACAAGCATTACCTCATCACTACTTCAGTCTAAAGACAAAGCAATGCTGCTATATATGAAGATTACATCAGAAAATTTTGTCTGAAATCAAATATCAGAATGTAATCTGAGGGCATTACCTTTAATACCAATGAAATGATCTTTAATCCCACTCCAATGAGAGATCAATTTGTTCATTGTTGTTTCTTTGCTTCTAAATCCGATTACAAGATATAAAATCTTATATCACTTAACCAGCTTGGTGTATGAATATTTTGCCAGATGCATTTTCCACAAACAAAAATCCCACTGCAAATGCAAATATATCGACATTTGATCTTTGATTTGATTCTGCTAACCATCCAACAAACTAAATAAAAGAAAGCAATAAGATCTATTTTGCTACATTTTTTTCTAAGTGATAAAGTATATTATCCTAAGGCATGGTGCCTACAAGGTTTTGATATCAGTCATTTTGACTGAATTTCCTCAAGGCGCCTTAGTTGCAACAATGTCTGCTTATCGTCTTAGATACACAGTTGTTGCAAAATGAAACAATGTTATTTATCATATTAAATAAAATTCACACATTGTTTAATGTCCTAGAGCTAAATATGATGATGAGCTTAAAAGGATTTTTAAAATTCTCTTTTTAAAACACACTTTTAAAACATATCAGTTTGTCTTTTTGTAGTCTCCTGATGTGTGTTTTCCAAATGTAAATTGTTCCTGTCATCGGTAAACACATTACATTGAAAACTATATATGGAACCTTTTCCATGTCAGTGAGGTCATGCCACACTGATTTAATGAGATATTTCACCCCCAAATTAAAATTGTCATAATTTGCTCACCCTCATTTTTTTTCCAAACCCTTATGATTTTGTTCATCTTTGAATCACAAGTTAAAATATTTTGAATGAAGTCTGATAGATTTCTGTTCCTCCATTGAAAGTTCATACAACCAAAATTTTAACACTTCAAAAAGTTCATAAAGAGATCAGGAAAGAAACCCATAAGAATCAACAAGTTCAGTCCAACTTTTATGAAGACACTATCACTTTATATGATGAATAGATTTAATTTAAACTTCTATTTACTTAGAAACATTTATCAATGCACATACATTGACTAAAAGTTGCTTGAACTTTCAGTGACGGGATAGAAATCTATCATTTCATTAAATTTCTTCATTTGGGTTTCAAAGACGAACCAAAGTCTTATGAATTTGGAATGACATGAGTATATGATGACAGAATGTTAGTTTTTGAGTGAACTAACCATTCAAAAGTAATCAAAATGTGTACAGTTACTCACAGAATGACTTCAGCTTCATTTATAAAGCTTAGTATCACTGCATTAGATTAAGACTAAAACCTCTGTAGCTTAGAATGACAAAACAGGGATCAAAACTAGTGTAATGGAAACCTGTTATGTAGAGAGTAGGCTAGCCATTAATCAGCACCAAGTGTAATTTCATACTTATGATACAGCGGGTTGGGAATGTTAAATGTCTTTCCCACAAGAGGTTTTGCTGTTTGCCAAATCAGTACTATTACATAATCTCACAGCTGATGTGAGAAATCCAAGATAAAACTGTTAGCTACTGTATACATCTAGGTGTTTTTATGAAAATAATAAGATTGCATTTACTTGTGTATTACAGCATTCTGAAGTTGTTAATACGTTATGTGGATACAAGGCCCTGGCGAAAGAGGTATGTGCCCTGATCACACGTCCTTGAATCAAGAAAGTTAATGTAGCTTATAAGTGCATTCTGATATTTTAAAAGTGCTGTGTGTCCTGTGTCAATCCATCGGGTATAAATACATTCATCTGGAGGGGTCAAAGGTCTGATCATCTGAGAAGAGCTATGAGAACCACCTTTGAATTTTAACAGGCTGTGAGGATATGCAGCACCACAGAATGATGATCTGCCTTATAACCCCATCCAACTATCTCTCAATACATTTTCAATCAATCACTATATAACACTAGTTGTTAAAGTGACATAAAGTGATGGCAGGTCTTTTGACTCTGCAATGTAATAACATTTCTATTGCCTGACCTTAGAGGCTAGAAAATATAGATGTGATCTACACCCGTGGTTGCACTAATGCCGTCTTCATTTGGTTCATGGACAACTATAAAATCATGGCTGGACTTCTTTTGGGCATCTTAGTTCCTCAGGTAAGACTCATGGTTATCAGTGAAGAAGATTTAGATAGTCTGCATAAGACTTTTTAATACAAATGATCTACTTTACATAAAGCATACATGCTCTTTTCACTTTTAATTAAAAGTCTGTAAGCTTGCCAAGAACAAAAATGACATTTTTCTTTGCCTGTAAGAACCTTTCAAAGTGTTTGAGGAGTTTGAGATAAGACTTGTGACAGCAGTTACTGTAGTTTTAATTGGTTTTCAAAAGGGTGGTGGGGTTGTGGGGGAATTTTTTTTTTTTTGTCTCACTCCAGACATGCATTTTGCATTGAACATCACAAAATCTGTAGTACCCCAGCACTCAGTTTTTCTTACTCATTCTTAGAAAAGAATGTAAACAAAATTCTATTTAATTTTCACTTGAGTAGTAGGACGTTAGATTAGATTTAATTGTGTAAATGTGCTATATTTAAAGTAATACATTTAGCTATTACTAAATATTACTACTACTACTACTACTACTATTAATTATTATTATTATCATTATTAATACGTTGAAATTAAAAGCATAACTATTAATTAATCTCAAAAAGTGTTTTGGAAATCCTGTTATTCCTATTCGTATATTTACTTTGACAGAACTTTCCAAAACAAAACAAAATGCCAATAATTTTTCTACTCAAAAGACCAAGAATTTGATTTATGAGGATATTTCATCTAGTGTTTATTCAAGTTTCATCATTATCTGTGCCCACTCATAAATTCAGTGTAATTAAGAACCCTTTTATAAAGTATCTCTCATTAAGTGTTTTCCACACTGATTAAGAGGTGGGTGGTGAGAGAAGCATGGTTTGTATGAATTTAAATATTTCTCCAAAGAGTAACATGAGTAAACAAGTTTTCAACAAATTAGTAGTCTAGAAATCCGATTCACTTTCAAAAGCAGCCTCTAATGTGCAGCTGTTTCTGTGTGTCCCCCCACTTTAACCAGTGTTAAAGAGGTGCCTTGATGCACTGAAAAACACCACAGCACAGTCACAGATGTAGATTATCATAATCACATAAATTTTGAATCTATTTTGTAGTAATTTAAATAATGCTGCAACTTTGATAATAACCCACCAACACAGAAAGCACACCAAATGTAATTTAAGTCTCCAGTACATTCGAGGTGCTAGGAACAGGGCTGAGTTTCTACTTGGTCAAACGGTCCCTGTCTGTATGCTATTTCGCAGGAAATTATGCCAGAAGATATAGAGCTGTATCTGTGATAAGCACAGGTATTGTTGAGAAAAACTCCAGCAATGAGTTTAACATTCACATCATATTGGATTGTAATATGGTTTCCATCTGATCGTTTTTCAGTCTGGTGTTTGTGTGCATGTGTGCAAATATGTTTATTTGAGTAAGGAGCAGTGGGACTTTTTTTTTTTTTTTTTAACAAGAAAATTCTTGAAACCGAGAAGCTTTCATAATTAGTTTCGGAGTTTTTCCATAAATGGCGATTCACAGTTGGGGAAAGTCATTAGTCAGTCTGCCCACACTGTGAAACATCCCAGTTGTTTATTACAAGATTTGTTACTGCACAAATTGTATAGTATATGCAGTATGAAGTGTGCAGATTAAAGAGAAAGTTCACCCAAAAATGAAAATTAAGTTGTCATTTCCTCACCCTTGTGATGTTCTAATGCTGTATGTCCTTTTTTATTTTTCTGACCACAAAAGGAGAAATGTAAAGAAATGTCCCACACGCACTCTTCCATTTAATGGCAGTGAATAGCGACCAGCATCAAGCTTTTTAAAAAGATGCAAAAAGTATCACAGAATGATGCTACATGTCGACTCACCTATAGGAAAAGTATGCAAGTTGCGAGAAATCAAGAGGAATAAAAACGTGACATGAAATGTCTAGAAATCCATAAAAAAAGTATCCATGTACTTTTCTTCACTGAGTTGAATATCTCCAGACTGGAACCTTATTGTCGTGAATGACAATTGACAGATAGGAACGCAATAATTTGTTGTGATGAACACAACAGATATATTTACCTACATCAAGAGAGTAGATGGATTTTGTCATGCTTTTATTAATCTTGATTGTATGAACAGCTGTGCTAATAGAGTCTCATGACTGTGACGGCCAAAGTCAGGATTTTCATTAAATAATATATTACATTTTGTTTTGTTTTGTTTTGTTTTTCACCAAACCCTATCACATACCCCCAGAATACTTAGAGTATATGACACATGCCGCATGGGATCATTCTGTGATACTTTTATTTATTATTATTTTAAGTTTGATGGTGGTCGCTATTCACTGCTATTATATGGACAAGCGTGAACGAGACATTTTTCTTTGAATGGCTATTGGGATAGTTTTGTTACGCAACCCTGGCCACACCTTTTATAAACCTCAGTAAACTGGTCTAAGCATTGAAGTACATGGTATCATTATATCGAAAATAAAAGAACCGCTTGAGCCTCAAACAAGAAGAACTGTTGAAAGATATGCATCTGAAAAGGGATTGAAAGCCATTGTATGCAAAATGAATGGAGAATGTTTCAGACCACTGGCAATATGGACAGACCAGACCGTTTCACCAAATTCACCCCAAGAGCAAATGCATCAGGAAGTCCCAAAGAACCTCAGAGTGCCTTCAATAGATTTGCAGGCAGCTCTGGCAACAGTTAATGAGAGTGTGCATCAGGCAACCATTAAAAAAACAGGCTGCACAAATTGTGCAAAATGGTCATCTGTTGAGGGTTTTGGAAGGGCAAAGTCACAGTCCAGATCTCAATCCAGTTGTTATGCTGTGGGGTGCTTGCAATGCTTTTTTTTTTTTTCCACAGAAGACAATTTTGTTGTCCAAAAGTAATTATTTTTTTTAAATTTTATTTATTTATTTTTTTTTTTTAGTTTTTTGGTGTGATCTTTACCTGGCTTTATATCACCCGTGTGGAAGATGCCATTGAGGAGTATGGACACTATATGGATGGTCTGCTGGACGGCGGAACCCGGGACACCAAGTACCAAAGCAAGTGGGCCAAATGCTGCAAATGCATGCCTTTAATTGACTGAGTGCAAACTCCTGAAAAGCCTTTCTTTTTGGAAAGAAAAAAGGATTTATACAGGTAATATCATGTGCTGTGGACTGTTTGTAGTTCTGCAAAACTCAACGATACTGTTACTTTTGTAATATCAGCCACAGACACACTGATGCAAGCAATTTTTGTACTGTCAATATCGTTTTCACAGTTACTCCCAGGATTCAGCTGAAAATGGGTAGTTTTTTTTGTCAAATTTATTGATGCTAGGACTGACTTTCTGTCTCAGGACTAAATCAGTTCTGAAGCAGTACACTAAAGACACGTCATGTTGACAGAGTCAGAATGCCTTTAGATTTTACACAGGTTAGTTGTGTTTGACAGGGTGCCAATTTTCAAAACAGTTTCCCTGCTAGTCTCAGGTAATACAATTCCAGGTTTCTTTTTTCCAGTGTAAACAGTGTTCTTCACATAAGTTAACTTCTACCATTAAAGTCTATAAAAACGGCAGCTACATTGATCATAATAAGAGTGCTGTTTCCTTTGTACATTGTGTCGAAGATGAGCAATAGTATAAATCCTGACTATAAAACTTTTAAAAGCTGTGTAAATCCAATCCTTCAGTTCACCATATTTGCTGTAAAACCTTTTTAATTTGATAATTGTTTTACTCCAGAGTGAGCCTTTACCTGAAATGTAAAAATGTAAATGAAATGTTCCTCTTAATTTTAATAATATACTGCTTATTATGAGCGGATTATTTTGTAATCTGTGAATCTGAGAATTTTAATGTCCATCGTTTACAGGTTGTGCTTCTCATGATATTTTTATTTTGTCTAGATTCTTTTTCAAACTCAACATATTTCTGTCAGGGCTGCATGCGTATGTCTTATATATATATATCTTTAAAGTGTTTTTCTCTCTCTTTTTGCCAAATGGTGATGGTTTTTATATTATAACTGCATATCTTGACCTGTTTTTATAAAGAAATACATAAGATGGATGTTTCTTGTCATTAAATGACAGGAGAATCATCTGATGGCATATTTCTTTTAATGCACAAAATATTGCATTCATATGTCATTCTTCAGCGAAAGATAATTGCAAACAAACAGGTTGAAGTGAATAATATTGAGCCTTAACATTTTTCTGTTCTTTTTTTTTTTGGTCTATCTTTGGATTTCTCTGCTGTCTTTATGTGATTTTAGTAACTATATCTTGACCTGACTGTTAAAGCTTGAGCATTGCCCTGAACACAGTGAGTGTCCTGCTGAATGAATGAATAAATGATGTTTACAGAGCTGTGTTCTGCTGCTTCAGTGGATCTTCTTATCTGTTCTCTTTCATGCTGGTTGTTGTGTTTGCAGGGGGACTGCGGCACTCTCAATATTGCACTTTAGACATGGTGTGATATCGTCTGGTATCGTCAATATTTGGCAGTCTGTGTTTTACCCACTTATTTGTTCCATTTCCTTTATCTCTTTTAAAACAGTAAACAAATAGCCACTGTTTTTCTAATAACAAGTTCCACAGATTCTGATAAAGTATGTTTGACATTCTCAATAATGCTTGTGATTGCGCATCCTTTCTGTTTCATAACTTTTATAAATATGAAAAGTAGGATCAGTTTGGTCTTTACAACATTGTCTGTACCCATAAATATGATCATGAAATATGATAATGTATAAAGAAATATCATGTGTTATAGCCCCAATTCATTTATAGAGTTAGATTACAGCTTCCTCAGTAATTTCTCCCCATTTTGCCTAATAGGTTAGAAAATTAAGCCGAGCTCTGTACCAGTTTTACCATAAAACGTTTTATTTTTTTTAAATGAATGTTTCTGAATGTCAAAATAGGAAGAAATCAAATGGGTTCTTGCAGTCATCTCAACACAGAACACAAAATGTGCCTCTTGATTTTTGGTTTGTCAAAAGGAGAAGTGATGAAGACCACTGCCATTGCTGCAATCACAAACCATTGTAGGAGAAGTTCTGATCTGATCATTATGAGGAGGTATGTTAAAATCAGTCACACTTGCATACATTTCATCAAAGAAAAGTGCCTTTTTGATGGGCTGCTTCTATTGCATGTGAATGAAACTTTAAGGTCTCCTGTGGAGTGAAAAGAGGCTTTTAGGAAAGTTAGTGGAAAAGTCTTGACCACAGCCTGGGACTCAAAGCTTCATATTTCTTTTATAGTAAGGGTGAAAGAGAATTTCATTAAAAAAAAATAGACTTTTATGAAGTCCAGTGTCATCCAGCAGGTCAGTGACCACCATACAGAAAAGTTTGTCTCGTGTAATTTATAGTGCAATATTTGTACGCTGAATTGCAAAATATGAATATGACCTTTATTATTATTTTTGATTTTATTATATATTTATTATATTTATTTCATTTTTTCCCTCATTTTTTTTCCCTTTCTTCTCACACATAATTGGAAGATGATGTCAGAGTAAGAAACATGGCCAGGTCATTTATGTGCCGGTAAAATCTTCCAAAAGAACATTTCACCAAGTGCCCCCTTTTTTAATAAGAACTTCATTTCATTTACGACAGTCTTAACACAACACATCTGTAGAGAAAACCTAAACTAAACGACTCTATATGCAGTTACTGAGATTTATTGGATTTTTGTCTTTGTTTTTCACATGGTGTGCTATGCTTCTAGAGAGTTGTTTATGTTTATAAAATATAAAATCATGACCTCTTCTTACTTCTTGGTGTCTGTCAGCTCTATATGGGATGTCAAACCATCATCCAACTTTACATCATCCTTATTAGATTAAAGACAGCTTCTTATTGGCAAGGAGCTCATCCATCCTTAGTGCTCCCTTGCTGTTTACTAGTTTATAAGTAAGCTTCCTCTCCCTGCTAGAGGAAATATGAATCAACCCTTGAGTTTAATGGCACTACCTCTACAAATCAGGCAGTTGTTTGTCCACCAGTCCTGTGAGGTGTACATGATTTGCAGTCTTTAGTGGAGACTGTAACAACTGGGATCTTCTAAATGTGACGACAAACAACCACCTGTCAATCAATCAATCAATCAATCAAACTTTATTAGCTACAGACTCAAGGTCCAAATTTAAAAAAGACAATAGACAATATATACAACCCATAGCATCCATCACAGACATAAAGAGTTACAAAATACAGCAATACCAGTGTCTCCACAGCTTTGACTGATACCGTGTCATTTTCAATAGGTCAGAAAACTTTGCCCTTTCATGCTGTGCCCTAGGAAGTCCAATAGGAACACTTGAAGAAGTAGGCCTTGCCTGTTCAAATGTAACAGTGTGGCAGCATTTGCTGATATAAACCAGCTCCAGACGTTAGAGGAATTAGTGAATGATATCGCAAGATAGGTCAGCTAACTCTAAAGTTGATTGTGAATATTAGCTATTATTTAGATTTGAACCGTACTATTACTTAATAACATCCAGTGAGTTCATTACTGGACAAAAAGACAAAGGTACAAGAAATGGCTTTATAAGAGTTACAATCCCATGAAGTATTACGCATGACATAAATTAAAATAATTGGTTTAAAGATTGCAAATATGCAAATATTTGCTATTGCAAAATATGCTTAGCATGCACACATATTATGCGTAATAAATCAGTTGATATGCGGACGCTAAAGAGTTCTTTTGCCGCAGTTTAAACATCGCGTTTCTCTGATTGGTGAAGGATATTTCTCGACAGAATCATTGTATTCCTTCACTAGGAGTTCTGCTGTTAAACAATTATTTTAAAAACAAATTGAAATAATGTGGGTTGATGGCTTTAACAAAAGCAGAGGCCTATATCGAATAATAACCTTGATTCATGTCTCTTGCTTTCCTCACTTGCTCTTGACACAAATTCAAGTGACGCCATCTTGCCATCAGGTAGGCTATATTCCAGTGAAAATTACCTCAGAATATTAATATTACTGTAATATTGTTGCAGTGTTCGTCTTTGCTGCTAAAACAATTGTTTGTAGCCTGTATGTTGTAACGAGCTAGATTTTATTTTATTTTTTTATAAACAAATCAATATTTCATGTCCATATTTATTTATTTATTTATTTGGTGATAAGCGGAATAATTACATTATCACAAAATAATCTCCTTCAGGTTGATACAAGACTGCCGACTATTCAAGAGATGAGTGAATTGACCAAGACGAGCGATTGACAGAACCGAGGATGTGATGTAGGCATAGATAGCTCCTCGTGCATTCTTTTCTACCTGCTGATTCAGTCATTACAACACAATGCTTCACTCTCTTGTAAGTCATGAGAACGCGTCTATCAAGAACATAAACGTAAGTACATGACATAATTATACTTGCTAGATGACACATGGGAAAGCACACCTCATCATTCCTTGTGAGCCTCAAGGTCACAGCAGAAAGTGAACCATGGATCATAAGTCAGTGGACAGCTGCATTCTTATCTATGATCAACCACATGTTTATCAACACAGTGCAGTGGTTCAGAAAGATCGGAAGAAGCATTTCTGACCTCATTAAGTATAGGTTAAAGAATATAAATTGAAGTTGAAACTAGATTTTTACATTTCTGAAGAAAACGGTCAAAGGAAAACCAGAAAAGAGATTTTTTTTTTTTGCATGAATAACCTGCAGTCACAATCCTAGAATGTTAGAGCGGTTGCCAGAGCATTGCTATTCTGTTGCTAAGATGTTCTAAATGGTTGCTAGGGTGTTCACTGGTCCAAATCAAAGAAGCCCAAATTTAAGATAATTTAGAGGCTATTTTATCATCTATCAGTTAAAGAAGAAAAGAATAGTTGCTATTTCCATTTCATCATCACTTTAATAATTGTTTGAATGCATACAAAAGTAGTAGCTGTTCTTAATGAAAAAGGCACAAAATTAGAGCACAAACAATGCTGGATAAGTTCCATAACAAAGTGTACACTTAGGGTCAAGGATTCTGAAAATGTATGATTAATAATATTGTAAATAGTCCAATAATATGTTTTTGCCTTAGAAAGCAGCATTAATTACAGAGCAGAATCTTGTTTCCTCACATTTCCTTATAGTTTTTTTCGTGCATGTATGAAATAAAAGATCTTTGCAATGGATCTTTATGATCATACATTTGAATTACAGTGTCTGAAGACCAAAAGACAATATGTATTACGATGCCAGCCCACATTCTCCAGCAGGGGGTCTTTATTTATTTAATAAGCTGAGGTCTTTCCTCATTTGAGGGTGTTCTTTAAATAGACGAGATCATAATTACCTCCTTGGGCTCAGTTAATAATGAAGTAGAGGAGGACTGTAGGTCTTGCCATCTACACCCCTCGCTGATCTAAAAGAAGCTTTCTTGGAATCATTTATCATTTCCTTTGGCAGACGAATTAAAGTATTACTCAATATCATTATCTGCGCACACACAAATCCTTTTGAGATATGAATTTCAGGCCATTGTCATAATAACTGATGTTTAAGATAAAAAAATCATTACTTTGCTGTCTTGAGTTCTGAACACACAATAAAATGTCAGTACTATAAGTTAACTGACCTTCCCTTTCCCTGTGGTTATAAATGTTACGCCAGCCTGGCATCATGTCATTGTGTGCACAAAAACTATGAATTTGACTATTTCACAGGAGCTTCACCGTGACGTTCGAGTGCCTCTCTATGGCAAATATCTTCTTCCCAAGGGTATGGAAATAGAGAGACAAAATATGCACTCATTATACTGATGTGAAAGAGCAATGCTATTTATAACCAACCGAAATCCTTTAGCGAGAGTCGTCTGAAGGGTGTGCTGAGGAGCCAGCAGTTAATCAAATGTTGTTGCCTGGTTAAATGTCTGAAGAACCCTTCAAATTCAATCAGATGTGATTTCCTATTCATGGCATTGCCGATGATTCTTGGTCCCGTGCCTGTGGCATCTTTTGAGTTACTGGGTGGCTTTGAACGAGTGTCGAGTGTCATGAAAGATGCAACCAAATCCAACAAAACCATTGGATTCTGTTCAACAGCAAGATTATCCAGTTTGATGGTTCTTGTGATCTCCAGAGGAAGGCATCAACGCTGAAGGCTTGTGTGATAATGAAAACCCTCCTCACCCTTTATAATGATGGCTGTGAGGACTACTTTTACATAATGTAGATTTTGTATTTATTACATTGCATAAAATAACTACGAGATGGAAAGCTAAAGTGTGTAATTAGATGTAAATTTTGAGGCATGTAAATTTTAATGCTTGAAACGTCCAATGAATGGTGTTGAAGCTCCAACACACACAAAAATAATGGTTCCAAAAGGGATTTTTTTACAGCAGTGCCACTGAAGAAATCTAAAGAATCTTTTCCTGCTATAAAACCCTTTTGTGTAATGGATTTAAAGGATCTTCATGGAACCATCAATGTCAACAAAGACACTATACTGCCTTGTATACCTGGTATACAATATAAAAATGTTGATGTAACTAAATAAACCCAATGTTTATTAAAAATTTTTGAATCTTTTATTTGATTGTTTATGCTGGAAGTCTTTGGAACTGGTGGAAGCCATCCAAGATATTAACCAAGCATATTCAATAGTGTGCCATGGAACTATGAACTGTGGCTATTATTTGGGGTTGGTTTTATCTACTGGATAGTGAGCATGTTAAATACACTCACTGCCACATTATCACACTCAGTGTTTACATATAAGATTTTGATTTGTTTGTTTGCATGAAAGGCATGAATGCAACTATTCAAAACCCCCCAGGAGTTTTACTAACTGTATGAGTTTAATGCAAAGCACTTGAAGACAAATGAATCAGATGAAAGCTCTTTACTGACACATGCCCTCTCATCACAACATACTTTAGCTTCATGCTTTCAGGAGGATTGCAAGTACGTAATCCACTTGTGAAAACTTCAATCAAGTCTGAAGTGGACGTTTATTTTAAATTAAAAGCTGAAAATGTAGATGAAGTAATTGAAGAAGTAATGATGTGATGGAGATTAATTAATGATGATTTAGCAAGATTAACCCGATGATTCATGCTGCCTGTCTGTGACCTTTCCTGCTTCAAATTATGAAAAAATCTTAGAAACACAGTTAATTTAATTGTGGAAAGACCATTTCACCACTAATAATAAAGTATTATTGCAAGATCCAAACTGATAGAACACCAAATGAGAACAGTTTAAGATTTTTTTTCTCTTTTTGGAGGACACTGCTCTCTTCTGGTTAAAGATAATGCATAGAAGGAGAGGGATTTTAGTACTGAATTTCATGGAAGTCACTGAAGATAATAATGGCATTTTATTCGTTTTAGCTATTTAAAGAAAGCCTGAATACAGGTAATATTGTATGTAAAAGATCAGATTTGTTTAAATAAGGCCATCCTGGGAATAGAACACAGTTTGGGGTTAGTAAGAGTGTTTGAAAGTCTCTTAAGTAGGCCTACACCAAGGCTGCATTTATTTAATCACAAATACAGTAAAAAATTATAAAATATTACAATTTAAAATGACAGTTTTCTATTTTTAAATATTTTTAAAATGCTATTTATTGCTGCAATGGCAAAGCTGATTTTTTTAGCAGTCTTCAGTATCACATATTCCTTCAAAATTATCATTACGATATGCTGATTTGGTGCTCAGGAAACTTTTTATATTATTAACAGTATTATGTTATGCTGTTTCAGATGTGTTTAGAGGTTAGAGTTGGTTGGTTAACAGGTTAGAGTTGGTGCTAAACACTACAGGTCAGTGGCCCTCCAAGAACAGGTTTGGATATCCCTGGTTGAATACAACTTTGCTGAATAAAAGTATTCATTTCTTTTAACAATAATGTATATTCATTATTTTCTCTGAAATCTGCATGCATTTACACAAAATCATCACACAAAATGCAACTGCAATAAGCATCAGCTGTAATACTTAGCCTAGTAGTGGTATGCCTGTCACATTCATACTTCTCTTGCAGTGCAGAAGGCTATCATTCAGAATCCCACTTCCTGAGTAGCCTGCAGCTCCACACTTATTGGCTGGCCAGTATGCTCTCATGTCCCGCCCCCTTTGTTTGACCGCCTCGGCTACCCTGCACCCAATGCACACAGCTGTTCCAGCGAGAGACATCTCCTCCCAACTGCCCGCTAATGCAGCAAATGGTTGCACCTCATCTAATCAGCTTTCCCAGCCCAATAGTACCAGAAGAACACCAGCACAGGGTGTAGATTTAACAGGGTAAGTGTGTATTATTATGTTGTTGCTGCAGCACCACTGAGTGATTCAGTTACATTTTAAAGCAGAAGTAAGTGCCTAAGCAAGATGACAAAGCATGAGATTTTTTAATTTCCTGTTGTTATGAGCTCTATATGTTTACTGCACTGAAATCTTAAGGTGTTTTGTCTGTTCAGTCCGAATGTGCATACATTTCCTTCCATGTGAGGCGGGACAGTGGTGCAGGAAATCAGAGTCATATGATAGCCAGATCCTGATCAGCAGAAAACAACAGAAATATGTTGAGTTTGTGACCGAGTCTGGATATAGGTCATCAGCTGTATGCAGCAGTCGGCTTTTATTTTCTGCAATTTCAGTTAATTACAAATAAATGACAACAGGTATGCTATTAGTTCAGTTAGACATATGTAAGTGATGTTTAAATGTTAACCACCCTTGTATTGTCTGTATGTGTTCAGTGTATTCAGGACTTACTGAGAAACAAGTTCATCTTCAGTCTTCACCCTGAAAGGGGTTGTGGAGCAGCAATCATGTATTCCCCACAGAGCCTCCACCGGTGGGGCATCACCCATAGCGAAAGTATGGAGCGTTTGGCCTACAGTCAAGGTAAGCTTCAAGAACTTCATATACTAAGTTAAAAAATACAAAGTATAGAAGTTATAGTTGTTTGGAACTCCAGACCCACCCCATTGTAACTAGCATATATATGGTGACACCCTACTCTAGGAGAATAATCCTGACTCAGCACCAGTGAGGTGGTTGTCAGCAGAGTGTTCTTTTAAAGCACAATATTAAATTCCTCAGTGTCAGAAATGTTAATTGACTCAAAATTTATAGTGGGGATTGTGATTGATCTCAGTGACTTGAATCTTCAATAGGAATTTTCAATAGGAATATATGCGGTCAGGAATAGCCTATAATGGCAAAAAAAATTCCCAGCACAAATTTCGCAACTGGTTCTTCGCATTGACTAACAGAAATCTGCTTGGTTTAAAAGTGACTTCTGTGTGAGCTGTGTTTTATACACCACTACACTTTTGACAAAAGACCATTTTGCCCATGACCGCACCTTTATCCTAGTTCGTGGTGACAAGTGAGTTTTGTGCTGAAATGTTTTTTTTTTAAATGATTTGTTAAAACAAGAACAAAGCTGGGTCCGAAATCACATATTGTCTAGTAGGTACTAATTGTGACTGCTAAAAAAGTATATTCTACAGTATGAATGAAATTCAGACACAGGCCTAGTACATCCGCCAGTACCAGTCGCATCACTGCCATTCACAAATCCTCTCCAGCTGAGGCTTCATGGTATAAAAAAGTGTCCATCAAATGTGCACTCCAGAGTTGGTGGAAGTACTATGTCATCCAGGTACTTTTTGCTTACTGTATACTGTGAATGGGGACATACATTATGGAAGTATGCATCTTAGATGCAAGGCGAGTCGGACATGAGCAAATCGAGTTTTATTTATTCAAATTTGCATGCTAATAAGAGAGACCTTATTTAAGAGTTTTTCTAAAGTTTTGTCTTGAAAAGGAATGCAGTCACTCACCTTAAAAGGGAAAGAACCGAATGAGTCGGTGCATGATTAGAACGATTCACCGATTCTTTCACCAACGATTCACGACCAGTTTTTACAATTACCCCATGTTTTCCCCATTATCACGAGAAACCATAATAATTTAATAGGCTAAATATTATGTGTTAAGGCTGTTAACCCGTGATTATTTCATAATTTTCTAAATGAAATATTTAACAGTTCAGGACAATGTTCCATTCAAGCGGTAGAGGGTAGTATATCCATACTCTTCCGCTGAATTACGTCTTTTTTAACGTTATGACACCACCCCTTTGCTGCAGACGGATTGTGCAGGAGTGCTCGGGTGTAAACAAATCTACAATCTAGCCATTTGTTTGCAAAAGATAACATGATCATATGAATGGAAAACATACGTCGCCTCTGGGGCGTTGACAAGGAACATCACAAGGGAAAGCGCTTGAATTACGTCGTTAACTGTTTATCAATGCCGCCCAACACATCACCGCCGTGGTGGTTAGGTGAAGCGTTATCCTGAACTGCATGATATTCTCGTTAACGATGGCGACACCTGCAGAACAGGACCTTGTGTTGGCAGAAGCAGACAACAACAAAGAGAGAGGGCAAGTATTCGGTATCCTCAGATTGCAGGAGGATAAATCGGCCGCCGGTGAGAAAGCGAGCGGCGCTGCCATGAAATCTGGAGACGGGAGATGGCAGGCGCC
>JAFVLL020036883.1:0-47370 GCA_021397915.2 Tor tambroides | reverse complement strand
GTGACTAAAACTAATAAAAACTAAAATGACAGCTTCACACAAAGACTAGACTAAAACTAAAATTAAAACAGGCTGCCAAAAACAACACTACTCACCAATAGATCCTCTGCAGTGAATGTGTGCCACCAGAATGAGATTCCAAACAGATGATAAAAATATCACAATAATCTACACCACTCCAGTCCATTAATTAATGTCTTGTGAAGTGAAAAGCTGCATGTTTGTAAGAAATAAATTCATCATTAAGATGTTTTAACATTAAACATGCCAAAATACGTCCATAATCCATCATAACACTTCTTCCAGGGATAAAGTCCATCCCTTTTGTCCTGACATCAAAATCCTCAGACATACATGTTTAGAACTGTTTTGGTCTGTCTTTGCTTGTAAATAGTGCTTGGTCTGTGCATATTTATCTCTTAATTGAAACGAAACAACTTTTTCACTGTAGTAAACAATGTTATGGATAAAGGTCTTGCATTTTAGCTGGGAGCAATGCTTTGAAGTTAAAAACATCTTACTGGTGAATTTGTTTCTTACAAACACTCAGTTTTTCACTTCTAAAGATATTAATTGATGGACTGGAATCGTGTGGATTACTTATGGATGAAGATGTTTTTATGAGTTGTTGGGACTCTCATTCTGACGGCACCCATTCACTGCAGAGGATCCATTAGTGAGCAAGTGATGTAATGAATTTCTAGTGAAGAAACAAACTCATCTACATCTTGAATTTTCAGCAAATTTTCATTTTTGGGTGAACTATTCCTTTAAGCTTTCCACCATTTTGCAGTTCAAAATAGGCCTGAAATTAGATTTTCATAAGCTTAAGTATTTCATGCATCATTACAACCTTGAAAGGAAGCAGACCACTGGTAGCAGTCTGCTCTATTTCTACACACTCATTTCAGCATTCTCTGCTCACACAGAGGTTTGATTTAACCCACAATCATGGGATGAAAAGTCATATTTAATTACTTTAAAAATTTTAAAAGCATTAATACGAACAACTAGAGCCAATAACATCAGGCAAGATTTTGAAACTATTCATTTGCTGACAGACTCACAACAGCAACAGCCGGGCTAAATTACATTACTTCTCTAACTTTGCTTGGGAACTTCTCTAAATGTTTCTTTGAAAACGACAGAGCTGACGTTGTGGACTAGAGATGAGTAGATCAAACCATGGTTTTACAAAGTACAAAGAGTGTGATCTCATTACACACATCCGGTGACCACCGTTCTCAAAGCTGAAGATTCAAAGTTGAACAGTTTGAGCCCATTTACAGCTTAAGATCCCAAATGCCCCAGAGTCAGAGATGTCCTGTTACAGCCAGTCAGCTTGAGATATAGACTAGATGAAACCTAATCATGGGACTAAACTTAAGCAACAATCTGTACATCCATACAAATGAGCCCAAATAATCAGAACATAGTCTATTGTAGTATAATGTGCTTTAAGAATAAACAATTCTGCAAAATAAAAAAAAAACAACAAACAAAAAACATGAGACTGCAGTCTCATGTATAAGGTATAAGATCAGATATAACCTTTAAAAATTCAGAAAAAAAAAGTAAAAAAGACACTGAGAATTCCCATAAAAATAATGTGAATCTATGAATGAACAGGTCTCTTCAGTCTTATAAATGGGCAATTAGAAAAGAAAACTTGTGACCCAGATATTCAGTAAGTTCACTATAGACCATGTGGCATAATGACACACAGGAAACACATCGCAAGCAGTTAAAGCAAGTGCAAGTGCATGGCATCGTTTAAGCATAACATAGGAAGGAAAAAAACAAAAACTTATGAGTTGATGGCTGATCCTTCATTCTGTCCTTCAGATCGAGGAATATGTTAAGAGCATTTTCAGACCTTGAGATCTGAGAGCTGTACGGGACCCCAATTTTCAGCCTCCAACATCCGAAAGTTTTATCATAGTGCATTAATGGATTTGCAGCTCACCTTGAGTTGAGACTTGGACACCTTTCCACTCTTCTCCACATCTAGAGCAGTGAAAGCGTACCAAATGGACTTGAGCAGTTCTGAGCGCAAGTCCATGACTGCAGCAATTTTACTCTTCGTTTTTTCCTTTTTTCACTGCCTTCTTTTTCTCTCGCTCTATCGTTCAAGGCCACCCACACCCACAGCAAAAGTGTGCATCCTTTAACAGACAAATCACACCCCCTGCTGGGCCAAAACTCAATCAAAAAGAAATAAAGTTCACCAAACTCAACTGTTTTGAACTCAAAATAGAAGGCATCGAAGCAAAAAATGGGTGTATAAAAGTACTTTCTGAGATCCATTAAGTGTTTTCTCGCAAAGAAATTACTCTTGCTGGGGCCAAGTCATGTTAAACTTGAGATTTTGGAACAAACCAAAAAGTGGTCCCTAAGAGCCAAATCCCCTTTCTAAGTTCATATACAGTCTGTATCTGGGTCTATTTATAAGCTATGAAAGAGGAAGCACCCTTTTGGCCCTGTGAAGACAAGTAACTAACTCTTAAAAAAAAAAACATTTAAAAAAAAAACTTAAAAAAAAAAAAAGTTTCATCATAGTTGTCCTAAGACAAGAACGGGTATTGTTTTGGTTTTAGGACAACTTTGGTTCCACTTCAAATGTATATTATATATACACACATATACATACACAGGTGCATCTCAATAAATTAGAATGTCGTGAAAAAGTTAATTTTTTCTTGTAAGTTATTTCAAAAAGTGAAACTTTCATGTATTTTAGATTCATTGCATGTAAAGTAAAACATTTCAAAAGTTTTTTTTGTTTTAATTTTGATGATTAGAGCTTACAGCTCATGAAAGTCAAAAATCAGTTTCTCAAAATATTAGAATATTTACATTTGAGTTTCAATTAATGACCATCCATAGAGTATAAATTCCGGGTATCTCTTGTTCTTTGAAACCACAATAATGGAGAAGACTGCTGACTTGGCAATGATCCAGAAGACGAACATTGACGCCCTCCACAAAGAGGGTAAGTCACAGAGGGTCATTACTGAAAGGTGTGGCTGTTTACAGAGTGCTGTATCAAAGCATATTAAATGCAAAGTTGACGAATTTGGGTAGGAAAAGGTGCACAAGCAACAGGGATGACTGCAAGCTTGAGAATACTGTCAAGCAAAGCTGATTCAAAGACTTGTGAGCTTCACAAGGAGTGGACTGAAGCTGGAGTCAGTGCATGAAGAGTCACCACGCTCGCTACCAAGCCATTTCTGAACCGGAGACAACGTCAGAAGCGTCTTACGTGGACTGTGGAGAAAAAGAACTGGACTGTTTGTCAGTGGTCTAAAGTCCTCTTTTCAGATGAAAGTAAATTTTGCATTTCATTTGGAAATCAAAGTCCCAGAGTCTGGAGGAAGAGTGGAGAGGCACAGAATCCAAGCTGCTTGAAGTCTAGTGTGAAGTTTCCACAGTCAGTGATGATTTGGGCTGCCATGTCATCTGCTGGTGTTGGCCCACTGTGTTTTCTGAAGTCCAGTCAACGCAGCCATCTACCAGGAAATTTTAGAGCACTTCATGCTTCCTTCTGCTGACAAGCTTTATGGAGATGCTGATTTCATTTTCCAGCAGGACTTGGCACCTGCCCACACTGCCAAAGGTACCAAAAGCTGGTTCAATGACTATGGTGTTACTGTGCTTGATTGGCCAGCAAACTCACCTGACCTGAACCCCATATTGTCAAGAGAAAGATGAGAGACACCAGACCCAACAATGCAGATGACCTGAAGGCCGCTATCAAAGCAACCTGGGCTTCCATACCACCTCAGCAGTGCCACAAACTGATCACCTCCATGCCACGCCGAATTGAGGCAGTAATTAAAGCAAAAGGAGCCCCTACCAAGTATTGAGTACATATACAGTAAATGAACATACTTTCCAGAAGGCCAACAATTCACTAAAAATGTTTTTTTTTATTGGTCTTATGAAGTATTCTAATTTGTTGAGATAGTGAATTGGTGGGTTTTGTTAAATGTGAGCCTAAATCATCACAATTAAAAGAACCAAAGACTTAAACTACTTCAGTCTGTGTGCACTGAATTTATTTAATACACGGGTTTCACAATTTGAGTTGAATTACTGAAATAAATGAACTTTTCCACGACATTCTAATTTATTGAGATGCACCTGTATATGTATATATATATATATATATATATATATATATATATATATATATATATATAAAAAGTTGAACAAAGGGTATGGGTGTGATATATATAAAATATATTTAAAATTAAAAACTCCATAAATGAAGTCCAGTATAACAAATACTAGAAGGTTGTGTGTGTGTGTATATATATATATATATATATATATATATATATATATATATATATATATATATATACACACACCATTCTAGTATTTGTTATACTGGACTTCATTTATGGAGCTTTTAATTTTAAAATTAAAATATTTAAAAGTAAATGAGAATCATCAGGAATGTGCTTAAATGTCATTTAAAAAAAAAAAAAAAGTCACACCCACACACTTTGTTCAACTTTCTTTGGACGATATTTCACAGAATATCTTCTGCCTGTCCAAACATGTATTAAAAAAGCTGGTTTACCACCATGGTATCCGCAGAAAGAAATATTAAATTGTGACATCAAATAAATCATGAGACTGGATAAATTTGCTATTCCAAATGCAAAATCTTCAGATGAAAAGGTGAGAATTCAGCAAGAATCATGACCCGTTCTTTAAGAACTGCACAACTAGGTTGTTTATTTTGTGATAACTGATACAGGATAAATGTTATACATTCTTTTTTTCAAAACACTGATATTTTGTCATTTTTCTGTTTTAATATGTAAAAATTACACCAAACAAAAGCAAGGATTTGGCGAGATTGATATGATACATGATCTGGATGTTTAACAAAATCGACTATAAATCATGAGCAGTGATTGACGGGCGACACTGGCGATCCTCTGTTCAGTTATAAGAGACCATGAAAACAAAGAACACAAAACAGAACTAAAACAAGGACGTTACGGATAAGATGCCAGTATGCGCCAGAGAAACATAATTTTTCCAAGTCATCATTCATAGCCAAGAAAATGCACACAGAATAATCTTTCTGCTGTATATATGCAATTGCTTGAGCTCTTGAGTCGACTTTACTGTACAAAAAGACATACAGATGTTGTAAACATACTTTAAACCTAGTCTCTCAATACTTCAGTATAAACAAAACAAAACTCTGGTTTCAGGAGCTAAAAACTACAATGGACTTTCTTAAAAAAAAAAAAAAAAAAAAACTTTGACATTCACATTTCTGAAACGTCTGGTAACTGCATCGATCATGATGGACTAGTGTCGAGATGTGATGCTTTTCAATGAGGCATTCCCTCCTTTGAGCAGCTGTCTGTCCTCAAACCACTCCTGTCTGTTCGCTGTGTTTCAGCCAAGCATGTTCAAGCTCAGCCATTTGAAAGAGTGAGCGAGAAATAGACAAAGAGAGAAAACAGAGTGAGAGAGAGAGAGAGAGAGAGACCACAAAAATCCATCCCAAGGCTTGAGGTTGTTAAGGTGAGGCGGGGGCCTTGCTGTTGTAGTGCACCTGGTACCTGTTGACATGTAAGCCTTTGACCTGCATGGACACACAGGTGGTCTTGCAGGGGATCATGTCCTCATCCTCTTCTCCCATGAGCCAGTCCTGCACGCTGCGCTCGGCGGCGGAGGACACATGCTCGCTCAACCAGCCTCGGTGCCACTGCTCAAAGTGCTCGTGCTGGGACCGTGCTACTCTGTGCTGGGACTAGGGGAAGAGATGGGACAAAATAAATAAATAAATAAATAAATAAATACACTACTAGAGAGTTTCGCACCACGTAGTTCTAGGAACTAGCCAGCATGGTGGTTCTAGAGAACCAATTTCCCCCTCGGGCCGTTTTCCTGGTTGCATTCACACCGGCAGCAGGAATTTAGTCGTGGCATGGGTGGGTTTCGTGATAACGGAGATGGAACGTAAACGCACAATTTACGTGATTGAAAGAGCATGAAAATCTGACTAAATCTTCAATGACAACTTGCAGTGTTAATTATCATCGAGGCTGAGAAAAGAACAATGCTGCAGACAACAGGTAGCTAAATGCCGTTATCGCTGTTTTCCATGTTGGTGGAGAAAATATTTTTACATGGCTTTTTAAAAATGCTGGTGTTTCATATGCGTTTGACCAGTCAGCGTACACTTACGTCACTGGTAGTTCCTATGGAACTGTTTTAGACCCTACTCTGAAGTAGTTCCCCAAAATGGAGTTCCTAGAACTAAATACGTTCCTAGTTTCTGTTGTGTGAACACGCCAAAAAGCGGGTATTTCCGGCAGTAGTTCTAGGAGCTATGAAAAGGTTCCTCCGGTGCGTAAGCCCCTACTTTATAAAAGTTTGATGTTAGTATGATTTTTTTTTTTTTTTTACTTATTCAGGAAGGATGCATTAAATTGATCAAAAGTGACAGTAAAGACATTTATAATGTTAAAAAAATGTGTCTATTTCAAATAAATTCATTTCTTTTTCTATTAATTAAAGAATACTGAAAAAAGTATCAATAGTTTCCACAAAATTATAACACGGTACAACCATTTTCAACATTTATAATAATAAGAAATGTTTACTGGGCATCAAATCAGCATATTAAAACGATTTCTAAAGGATCATGTGACACTGAAGACTGGCGTAATGGCTGCTGAAAATTCAGCTTTGTCATCACAGGAATTGTTTTTTAAAATATATTAAAATAGAAAACGGTTCTTTTAAACTGTAATCATATTTCAAAGTATTACAGTGTTTATCAAATAAATAAAGCCTTATTGAGTATAAGACTTAAGAACTTCTTTCAAAAACATTATAAAAGTCTTACTGACTACAAACTTTTGAATGCAAGTGTGTACGGGAATATGGTAAGATATGGGAAGCATTTTCATCTCTCTTTTAAAGGTTAATAAGTTTATTTAATTTGTGATCTCAACCATGCATGAGTATATGGTTAGCATCATTTATTATTTGAATTTAGCAGTTCTACAAGTATTATTTTATAGAAATTGCACTCACAAAGCGCAATTTTAACTGACGAAATACTAGAACGAAAAATATATATTGACTATTGAAATGTTCAGAATCATTATGTTGTATTTTATTAAAAGGATAGTTCACCCAAAAATGAAAATTCTGTCATTAAGTACTCACCCTCATGTTGTTCCAAATCCGTAAGACCTTCATTCATCTTCAGAACACAAATTAAGTTATTTTTGATGAAATCCGAGAGCTTTCTGACCCTGCATAGACAGCAACGCAACTACCACATTTAAGGCCCAGAAAGGTAGTAAGGAAATCGTTAAAATAGTCCATGTGACATCAGTGGTTCAACCGTAATTTTATGAAGCTACGAGAATACTTTCAGAAAGCTCTCGGATTTCATCAAAAATATCTTAATTTGTGTTCAGAAGATGAACAAAGGTCTTATGGGTTTGGAACGACATGTGGGTGAGTAATTAATGACAGAATTTTCATTTTTGGGTGGACTATCCTTTTAACATAAATATTTTGTCAACATACCCTCCGAGCCTTCACCAGGGCCCCTCGGCGGTACATGTAGTCTTCGGAGTTCATCACAAACACCAACTTGTGCGTGTTGAGTTTGAAACGGCAGTCCAGGTTCCCGGCTGTCTCCACACCCATCTTCCGATGCCACTCCCTCCGGCAGCGCATGGCTTCCACCTGCTTGAGCTGCCAGCCACGGAAATGCCTCAGATTCCTAAAGGTGAGGTGCAGAACAAATGTCAATCTAGTTTCACCTTAATTTGGCATTTATTAAATTTGCACAAGCAATTTTTAGTTTATATTACAAAAGCGGTGTACAACTTTATACTGAGACAATCAGCCTCAATTATACTTCATTTATTCCAGAAACTTAAATTTATTCCAGATTATAAACAAGGTCAGTCTAAAAATAATGAGAGAAAGCAAGTAATATTGAGCATGTAAACAAAACAAAAATAGAATAGTAGAGCAGAGTAGAAATTAAATAAAATTCAAGCAACTTTAAACAAATTAACAATTAGCCTTCTGGCTACAAAAGAGAAAGAACAGGCATAAATAAAGCAAGTGCAAGCATGGTTTTTACCTGGGTAGAAACACAGGCTTGAAGTAGTATCCTTCTGTCTGAGAGCATAATGTTTCAGTTCCTATATACTGCTCCATATAATTAGACAGGCTCTGAAACAAGACATAAATATTAATGCACTAGAAAACAAGATTATACTCCTGTGTCACCAAACCAGATTTCCCCATTACATTTGATGCTTTAAAGTTTTCTAGGAAAAAAAAACATGTTTCAGAAGTATTTTTTGTTGTAAAAAACCAAAACTTGGTGTGGAGGTACCTGAACATCCAGCGGGTCATCGCCTTGAGCCTCTTCCGTGTCCAGCAACTCAATCGTTAAGGTCACCTGACCTTTGTTTTGAATGAACATGACCTGACGAGAAATACCCAAGAAATTACAAACTAAAATAATAAGGTAATTACAAAACAAGCAAACCAATTCATAGGATTAATGCAACTGAGGAGGTGCTTCAATTAAACTTCACATAAATTTTGGTCATATATAGGGACAGCATTAGGTCAGGCACCTTGAAGCAGTTTTCCTCAGCCATGACTCTCTCGGCCTTCCATTGGTAGCTGGCCTCCCATGCAGCACGGACACACTGAGACGAGAGATTGCCACCAGCGGCGCCCCTCTTCCTCTCGGCCAGGTACAGCTCAGTGACTTGCAGACACACCTCATCACTGACCAAGTGCTGAAGCTGTTAGAGTCAATCAGAGAGAAGAGCATGTTAACACCTAAACAAAAAACAAGGTTTTACTTGCTGTTTTGAAACATAAAAGTACTATAACATTCACATCCTATGGGGACATTCACACAGAAT
This sequence comes from Tor tambroides, assembly GCA_021397915.2. Classification (NCBI taxonomy): domain Eukaryota; kingdom Metazoa; phylum Chordata; class Actinopteri; order Cypriniformes; family Cyprinidae; genus Tor; species Tor tambroides. The sequence continues at coordinate 38,422 of JAFVLL020036883.1, read as the reverse complement.
GCACTTTTCCATTCCAATGCGCTACTTTTCCACTGTTTTTTTTTTTTTTTCATCTAAACATGCGCTAGATGGACATGTATGAGCGTTGCACTCACATCTCTTGCACTGTCTTGCACATGAGCATCGTGTTTTTAAGATGCCGTGTCAAGTTAAAAGAATCTCAACTTTTACATTCACCGCTGCTCAAGTTCCAAAACAGTGGACCAATCAGAAGACCCCAGAGGCGGGGCAAGCATTGAGAGCTTTTCTTTACAGTAGCAAGTTGGCATGGCAAATGTTTTATTTGACGAAAACATGGCGGAGGAGGCATTCTGCATTTTTTTTAAACCATTCCTGAGTGCTGCGTCTCGTGTTTTTAGACGCGTTCTGTGTGAACGGCCCTTAAGGTTCCTTTCCCTGTCAGCTCTCTCTGACCATTTAAGAAACACAAACTGCAAAAATGAGTTATTTGGAACTTTCAACGCTTATGATGCCATAATAGGGCTGAAGCATGAACTGAAATAAAACCAAAATCATATTACAGCTTAGTGTGATCATCAAATAGCAAAGAATGGAATTTAATTAAATAAATTTGCATTCCTGCTTACATATAAATGGCAATTCAATATTCCGTAACTATTCAATTAAGATAATGGGTGAATCAGAACTGAGGTCATTTACATAAAGTCTTCCAAGACTTCAAGAGCAAAACCAGTCATTTGTAAAAGGTCAGCGAGTTGAAAAATGGTTGTAAAATTTATGGCCCCTTTGAAGTATACAAATGCCCAAGAATCTTTGCCCTGTGTAACCCAACTCTTTGACCTACCTGTCTTACGATGTTCTGAATGAGCTTGTCGATGGTAAATCCGATGTAAGCGTGGATGGTGAACATCTCTCTCAGGGTGTCCTCGTATTGTGTGGACTCCAGGTTTCCATCCAGAAGACTGCGCACCATGTCTAAGAACGCTGGGTAATATTCCTCTAACTCTACTTCACCTTATAGAACAGACATTACTTGTAAAAATTTGTGCCAGCCTGTGAATTTAGTTGTAAAACCAGACTAGTAACTATCTCAAAGCAAATGTGAGTGGTGTATCCAATGCAAATATTGTATAGGAAATCTACTCACTGGGCTGTTTGAGACGCAGCTCCATGGCCAGGTCGTTTGCCTTTTCTCTGCGCCCCTCTCCCATGAGCAGCCGTTCCCGATTCTGCTCCGCCCTGTGTTCCAGTAACTGTCTCTCGGCCTGCCTGTAAACCCTCAGCAGCCGCGAGCACAGAGTCTGGTGCAGCCGCAGGAAGAAGTACCAATTATTATTGACGAAGAACAGGTTGTAGACTCCATCCAGCTCCTTCTGGTGCTCAGCCTCTGGGTCCCGCAGATCCACCACCTCCCCTTCTGGATTCATACTGTGGGCGGCTGTAGAGATGTCCATGCTCTGAGGGGAAGTGCATCGTCGTCGTCTGGAATCGCCGTTCAGCTGTTGCTGGGCGCCTGTTGTTGAGACTCCGCCTCCTGCAGCAGCGCTGTCCTCACCCTCGACCTCCTCGTCCGTGAACTCCTCTGTCTCGCTAAGCTCTCCACGACGAGTGAAAAAGAGGTCGGGGACAAAGTGCTGGATGATACGCTTGATGTGGTCCTTGTCGTCCTTGTGGATGGTGGGCTGCCGCTTGACATGGTAGATGATGAGGGAGGCGGCGTCCTCCAGGATCTGTTTGTCTTCGTAAGTGAAGATCATGTGGGGTTCGCTAGTCGAATTTGTGCCTGAGCCGTCACAACCTTGCTGGCCCACACCGCCCTCTTCCGTGCTCTGCTCCTGCCGCTGTAGAGGGGAAAAAACAAAAGCGCTAGTTATCTGCATGACATATGAGACTCTTGTAGCAAGCGACCTGAGATGAGATTTCACACGCTGTACTTGGTTTTTATTGAGCAGGAATGCAGAATAAAATGGCGATGATGAAGAAAATGTGAGGAGTTCTTATTGTTCATGCATTAGTTTATTTAGACAATAAAGAAACAGATCTGTGTGCTATTCCTAACTTAAACTGCTGTTAAATGGGACTGTTCTGGTCTCAGTTCAACCCATCCAGAGGACTGTCTCATTTAGTGTTAAAAAAAAAAAAAAAACGTATCTGGTCTACTGCATTCCCTAAGAAGCATTCTCAATTTTAGGGATGCAATAGGGATTGAAAGTGAAAAAAGCCCTGATTATAATGCTGTAAAATCACCCTGTGAAAATAGAGAAGGAGAAAGAAGTGAAAGAGGATTTGGGGAGTTAAAAAAAGAGATTTGACATGTAGTAGAGCGGAATAATTCATGAGATGTTGTTCATTAAATTGGGTGACTGAAATACCTGCTGTCTTTTTTACATTGTGGGAGAAGAAAAAAAGGTGCAAAACAGAGCTTGATAAGACTATTTTACTGAATAATAACATGGCAACTTAAATGTTATAGATGCAATGATTTAAGCTTTTGACTTTTTCAAATCAAATGTCACTGTGACTAAATTAATCAGTAGAATGTTCAGTGGACTCACACTTGTCAGTCGTCTAAAATTTTAATCTTTTATTACTTCCATTGTGACTACATTTAGTCAAGTCCATGTCATTATCGACAAACTCAAAATTTCTATTGACCGAAATTAACTCCTATGATACTCCTGCTGTCAAAATAATGTAGTATATGACATTACAACTCAAAATAGCTCAAAATTAGGGACAGATTGTTGTTATGGAAAAAGCTCTTTTTTAGATCCTGAGAATAGGTCGTTAGACCTTTAGAAACAGAAGATCAGCTAAACTCACCTCATCATAGATGCTCTCTATTTCATTGAGAAGACTCTTGGATCGAAGAGCCTTCATGTCATTCTGTTTGAAGTTGACACCCTGGTGGTCCAGTGATTTCAGATACGCCTTCTCATATTGCTCTCTCCAGATTTTGTTGAAACCCTGCTGAGCCTCCCTCCACTCCTCCTCTTTAGCTTTCAATCTATGGCAAAAAATAATCCATTTATTCTTCTATCAAAATGTAATTTCTGCTAGACTGAAGAACTCTTAAAACTTTATAAACACAAATAACTGCAAAATTAGAGATAGTGTAAAAATTACATCTACTGTTTTCATTTTTGATTAATTATGCTGGTTTGATTAACCTTCTATACGGATTTGTAAATCTCAATGATTTGTAACTGTAGAGATACCCTGATTCTCATTTAGGTAAGAAAAAAGACTTTTTGTTAACCTTTTGAGTACGACAGGAACTGCAGTGGCTGGACTCCTCTTCAACCCCTCTATGATCTCTGGAGCCTTGTCGCCGTAAATACGATAGATTGCACGACGCTGGATGACCTCAGAAGTTCCACCAAGACAGTCGTCCAATCGGAAGCGCTCTTGATCCTCCGGCGAAAGGCGGGATAATTTCTTCTGCACGCTTTCCAAAACTCTTATCGTTGCCAAATTAGTCTCAAGCACAACATCCAGCTACAAAGCAAAAAAAACCCAAAAAAAAACCCCATTAATATCAATCTCAACTGAGTTTCAGTTGAAACCTAAATCTCCTGATATTTTTCAAAGAGATCATCTTACCTCAAACCTCTCATCCTCACAGCGATGAAGTTGCTCTTCATATGGTGTTTTCTTGGAACTCACAAAAGTGGAGTCTTCAGACCAGGAAGGGAATGAGACCCAGGTGTCATTCAGCACCTACAACAAAACAATGAGCTTAAATCACTAGTACTAACATCAGGTTTCTGACCCCATGACTGAAGCCTTAGCAATACCTGGTAGCACTTTTAAAGATCCCTTGTACACCAGTCACTTCAGATTTGGCATGAATATCTAGCTTATTTCCTACATATAAAATTACTGTTTACAAACAAGCGTTTGGCGGTGACACCTCCGGGTTCTCTAGGCACCCTGGAAAAAGAGCTGTTTGAGGTAAGTGCTTCCATTCAAATTCAGCTGAAAAAAAAAAAAAAAAAGAGCAGTGTGGGGGCTGAAACACCCCATTTTCCAAATGATTCATGGAGATTTGGGCTTCTGCGGATTTGTACCATTATTTGTGGATCGGGACCAACCCAGGATTTGGGTCATCATTAACGCCTCTCCTCTAAAGACCAGACGGCCGCGTGGATGGCATTTTTGTAACGGTAGATTTTGCATCATTTTATCTTATATTATTAGCATACTGCTGAGGTGAGATATGTATTAAAGCAGTAAAGAGAAAAAAATAAATAAAATAAATAAATATATGCACACACACTAATTACATACTGTCAATAACACACAAATACTGAACTAATATTTATAATATATACATAGAATATATAGACATAATAATTATATGAGACATTATTAATTATATTAATAACAGTACAAACATTACATTGCTTCCATAACATCATAGTTTTAACTATATCTGGTGAAAATGCAGTACCTCTTTGCATATAGCAGTTCGGCCACTGCATTTGGGCTGCTGGTAGGTCTTGGGCAGGGCTCTGTAGCTGGATCCCAGGCGTTTACAGGAGGCGTAATCCACTTCTCTGCCTCCACCCTCCATGTAGCGGTCAGAGAGGCCCGTGATGGCATGAGACAGCTCTTTATCACCCAAAAATGACTTAAACTGGGAGTATAGTTCTGGAAACTTCCTACAGAATGAGGCACCAGTGGCATATGACTCATGACTGACATGAAAGGGCTGCGAAATGCACCATATGAAAACAAACAGGATTAAATAAACATGCCCTATTTAAATCTTTCTTACCCCAAGAATGGAGTCACAAGCTGCAGGAGTTCGGCCCCTGAAACCACTTCCTGATTGAAGAGAGCTATGCAGCGTAAGAAATTCTCGTACACCTCCTGACTCTTGAGCAGACGGCGAACCTAAAAAAATAAATGAAATTTTTCAATGGCTGTGACTGTGTAATAAATCCTATGGCAATGGCTGACTTACTACCACTTACATTTCAGAGCAATTTTGTTTATGAAACGCACCTTGTCAAAGAACGTGAATTCCCGCAAAACTCCATGCTTTCCGACAGAGGCAAAAGATGGGTCCTTGGAGCAGGAATACTTCATTTTTTTCTATGTGGATAAAAACAAATTGTTTAAGCACAAGTAACCCACGTATACTGCAAGATATTTAGACTTTCCAGGTATTTAGGATACATAGGCATATGGGATTCTTGCTTTGGTACAAGTGAACTCTGACCTTCAGAAGTGGGGTCATGTGGGGCAATAACATGGGTCTAGGTCTCTTCTTGCTCTGTTTGCTCAGTTCCTCTTCCTCTGCTTTCTTCAGACTGTCTTTGCAAGACAAAGGACCTCCAGTAAACTGGAATCAAAGACACAGTCAGTAATAAATAAATAAATAAATAAATAAATAAATAAATACTCTACCCTTCAAAATTTTGGGGTCAGTAAAATGTTTTAATGATTTTGAAAGAAATGACTTAGGCACGCCAAGACTGCATTTGTTTGATAAATAATAATAGTAATAACAACAACAACAACAACATAAATTTGTTACAATTTAAATATTTCTATTTTAATATATTTTAAAAAGAAATTTATTCCTGTTATGGCAAAGCTGCATTTTCAGCAGCCATTGCCTCAGTCTTCACTGTCACATGATCCTTCAGAAATCATTCTAATATGCTGATTCGCTGCTTAATAAACATTATTTTCTTATTATCAATGTGGAAAACAGTTGTGCAGCCTAATATTTTTGTGGAAAATGTGAAACTTTTTTAGGATTCTTTTGATGAATAGAATGTTCAAAGGAATTCATAAAAAAAAGAAATCTTTTGTAACATTATACATGTTTTACTGTCACTGTTGATCAATATGATACATCTTTGCTGAATATAAATTAATTCTGAAAAAAAAAATAAATAAAAAAAATAAACCTTACTGACCCCAAACTTTTGAATGGTAGTCAAACTGAAAATGTTTAAGGGAAAATCCTTTTGTTGCAAACTGATAGAAGCGCAAGACAAAATATATTTTTTAAAAATGTCATTTTCTAACCAGAGATCTCTTTGCATCAGGCAAAAACTGGCCAAACTCCGCAAGCAGATCTTCTTGACCTTTGAAAAGGCTTGCCACTTTAGAGAAAACCTCATCTTCGGTCATTCCTCCAGTGCTACGCCCTCTGCTCTCCTTCACCTCCAGCTGCTCCTTCTGCAGATGGACACAGGACGCACAAATCAATGAACATCGATAACTTTACGGGATGGGTAGGAAAACAGTCCAAGAGTCTATTTCCTTCAGCGCTAGTAGGTAGAAGCCTAGTTTCAGCCTCAGGCAGAACACCCACGGATGGCCCACAGTCCGTTCATTGACAGTCTGGTGCATACTGCATGAAAAAGGCAGCCATCTGCTAAAAATCACAAGCTCCAATCTGATTGGCTTGCTGAAAAGCAAGATATCCACAAGTAGAAATGTATATTTAATGTCTGTGATATTATGAGAACCTAATACATTTAGAGTGACAGAAATTCAGATCACAAAGGCTACAGACACCTTTGCTGACCTAAATGGCAGATAAAGGAAATGTCTTGACCAGAATATGCTGCATAGTGGACTAGACTTAATGTTGATAGTCGAAAGTTTTGCTCTGTGATATTGGTGGTAGCGAACTGGTTATTATCTGGGCTAGTAATACAAAAGGTTGCAAGTAGGGTCAAACCTAGAGGAAAAGCTGGATAAAAATGTGGTTTCACTATTGCTCTCACCTGGTATGTATGTAGAATTTCCAGAAAGGCCCGGTAGGTTTCTGGGTGGTCCAAAAATCGGTTTTTGATCTTATTGACGTAACTGATGGCACTGTCAAACTCCACAGGGCTGGGCTCTGATGTGGGAGGGGACACCGATGTGGTGGCCGGCTGTGATTGGCTCTCTCGGCTGGGCAGAGGAAGTGACAACCTGCTTGATTGTTCAGGAGGTCCAGATGATGAAGCGATGCTCTCCGGAGAGGTCACAGCTTCATTCGGAGCCGGCCCTGCTTCAGCCACTGCTGATGAAGAGGCACTAACCACAGAGCTGCCCGTGCTCCTTCCTGGTCCTGGAGAGACCTGAGGGAAAAGAAACCAACGAACAACATTACTTTAATATACCAAGAAAGCCAACATCCCCACATAGGTTCATTACAACAGGAGAACAGGAATGCATAACTTTTACACAAAACATACACTACCATTCAAAAGTTGTTTTTGAAACCAAGGCTCACCAAAGGTGCATTTGTTTGATGGAGATGCAACAATATTTTATAAAAAAGCTGATTAATTATAATTTAATGCATAAGTCTCTTATGCTTAACAAGGCTGCATTTATTTGATCAATATTCTGAAATATTATGACAACTTAAAATAGCTGTTTTCTGTTTTAATATTATTCAATGAGATGGCAAAACTGAATTTTCAGCAGCCATTAGAATTTTCTACAGTCTTCAGTGTCACATGTTTCTTAAGAAATCATTCTAATAAGCTGATTTGGTGCTCAACACTTTTTTTTTTTTGAATTATTGAAAATGGTTCTGCTTTATTTTTGTAAACGCTGATACATTTTTTCAAGATTCTTTGATGAATAGAAAGCATTTGTTTGAAATAGAAATCTTTTGTAACATAACTGTCTTCACTGTATGTTTGAAAAATTTAATGCACCCTTGCTGAATAAAAGTATTAGTTTCTTTAAAAAATAGATTATAAGCGGTCTGTTGCATTTGAGAAAACATGGTATAAAACTGTCATAACTGGTATGCTTGAAGGTATGAACAAATAATCAGCAAACTGAATTCATTGTGAAACTCTGTGTAAAGTTGCTTTGAATGGAAATATCCAGAATTGAGGTACATAAATGTAAAGAATGTATTATTATTATTATCAAATTATTACAACTATAAATCTTGACTATGAACAAAATGACATGCAAGCAGTAATAAAGCTCTTACAGATTTTCATGAAATAAAGGTCCATTTATACTAAAACACAATAATGTCATTGGACTACCCCCTGACAGTGTATATGTGGCATGACGTCACCAAAGTGTGACTCGAAGGAAGCCAGCAAGGGGCCTATTTGGGACAGGGTCAAAGTCAACATGAAATCAATATCAACCCCATTTACTCTTTTAATACACATTCCTGTCTTATTGTGCATGGTTCTTCAGAACACATTATTCTAAATAAAAAAATATTTGTCTTTGCAGTCACTCATTAAAATGAAATTACTTGCTCTGCCTTTTCTTTTGTCTTTTGCCAGAAAGTCCATGTGTGCTATTGAAAAGGCAAAAGGCAAAAAAAAAAAAAAAAAAAAAAAAGGCAAACAGCTATTTAGGCATTGTTTTAGCAAACTTACATTCTAGTATGCAACACTTGCTTCATAATCTATTCAAGTCGCCTTAGTTAAAAATGAAGATCTAGCCTAAATTGTTTTCCTCTAAATATCTTGCTTCATTCAGAAAGGTCACACAAGTAAAATTAGTTGTGAATGTGGTTCAATGATGACCTTTTCGTGGTTGACAAACTGAAACAGTGAAAATGAAGAACAAAACACAGACACAAATGCAAATAAGTAGTACCATCACAAGTCCTACCTGTGAAGACAATGGGGACTGAAGAAATGCCATTCCATTCTTGGGAATTTCGATCCGATAACCAGGCGGCAGAAAGGCATTAAACCCCAGGACAAGGTCAGGATGCCCATGGAAGAGCTGAGAAACTCTGTTGATAACTCCTGGTGTGTCAATGCTGTGGGTGGAGATATCAGAAATACAATCACTGAGTGCTTTTTGAGCTTTGAAGCACATTTAAAGTGCACAGAAACCTACATACCTTTGAGACTTAAACTCTTTCATGATATCCAGAAACTTATTGTATATTCCCGGATCATTTCCAAACCGTATTTTGACTTGGTCCAAGTAAGACAAGGCATCCTCCACCTGCAACAGATATCAATCTTATTTACCCAAATGATGTTTCCAAAAAATATAATACAAAATAAGCATGTATACTGTTATAAAAGTACTGCGGTGGTACCATGGTACAGTATAGGTATGAGATGGTAATAACATGCATTTATGTCAGTCAAAAAAGTTACTTTTTTTAACAAGTACAATGGTAAAACCATAGTATCCATGGATGCACCTTGGAGCATAATGCAAAGAAACATGAATTTCAGTAACATGGTACATACTAAAGTATCATGGTATTACCATATCATACGAATAACTAAATCATACTTCTGCTACAGTACTTTTTTCTAAGGTACTCTGAAGAACACCATGGTTCATGGCCAAAATACCATGGTGGTATTGTCTCAAAATTTTCTGACTCGGAAAGGGCAGATGTGGGACATCAAGTCCGTTTCTATTGAATGTGGAGCCACATCACATTGAATGACTTTGCATTTGCTTCTACTATTAAAGTAATACATTGTCTACATTCTTTGAATTATGCAAGAGAAACAAAAAAGCACTGTGAAATCTAAACCACTACACACATACAAAACGTATGTTATTCGATTTTTCCTCTCGGTTCACAAGAACAAAAACCCAACGAGAAAAAAAAAAACGCACGCCTAAATAAACCTTCAAGATAAAAAAAAGCAGTTACGATGTTCTACCCAACCACTGCGATGCAGAAAACTGACCCAAATCGAGCGGTTTGGGAGAAAAAAACAGCCGGTTTATATTCTCTTTGTGGTTTTATTAATATTCAGTGAGGAAAATAAAGGCTCACTGACTCTTTTAGCTTTGCTGCGTTAGCACTAGTGCTAGTCACAACACACAACAGCCCCGCTACGATTTCACAACAAAAACAAACAAAACGCGATTCAAACTGCTTTTTAACAGAGAATCGCTTCAGATAAGCTTAACATACACTTTTTATTTCTTTCAAAGGTCGGGTTAAAACGAAAAGGGACACATTTATGACAAAAGCAGCTGTTAGCTGAGCAAAAAAACCATTCTTTCTCTTATCTTCGTCAATTATATCAAATAAACCGCTTTAATCTTAAACAAACGGAGTGTGAAGAGTGATTTCTGGCGGAGCCACAATAAATATCCACCGATTTTGGTTTTAACAAAGAGCAGCGGTGAAAACACGACCGCGTAAGGGGAAAACATTAGACTTTAATTCAGCAGATACACTTCCATCATGTTTGACTGGTAAACTAGCATTGCTTTGACCAGGAATCGGTGCGTTAAGCGACAATTAATCGACTTTTGCAGCTTGAAATGAGGTAAATAAGTGCGTGAGATTTTCAAATCCATTTACACACACACTCAGTGTGACTGCTTTGATATGCCCCATATGCATATGAACAGCACAGCACTTCCTAATACACAATGCGTTGTAAGAGAGAAGGAAACACATGCACTTGCTGCAATGCTTCTTACCTTTAGTTTCTGAAAGTGTTGCTGCTGGACTTGCTTCTGAACCACATAGGCCTTGTCTTGGATCTGGTTGATTTGCTTCGCAGTGCTGCTGCGAGCCTGAATTTTCGCCATGGTGCGTTTCCTTCCCCACCAACAGCCACCGAAGCCACGATTATTTACCGTCCCTCCGTGTTTGCAGGTTGTTCTGGCGTGCAAAAATCAGTTCGTATCGGGGGGGCACCCAGCTCTCTTCCCCCCACAAGTCCAATCTACTTTACGGACGGCCACCCAGTTACTCCAGTAACGTTATAGACTTCCAGCTCAAGCCTGCAAGTGTGTTCAGACCTCTCAATTCCTACTAAAACTACACGGTCAAGCGTACGGATCAATAACGAGCCCCCATCGATACTCACGAAGAGAACCAGAAACAATGTATGTAATTTTTTTTCCAATGGTCGTATTATTTAAACAAATGAGGTATGTCTCTTTAAATTCGGCGGCAGCTGTGCGCTCGATCCTAGCGTCCGGAAACGGAGGGAGTTGTGGAGAATTGAAAAGCGCATGCGCACAAACCGAAAGAGGGCGGAGTGTACGGAATCTCAGCGGCCGCAGGCATGAATGGGATTCTGCACACGTTTTTGTTCACTGGGAGAATGTTGTAGAAAGTTGTTTTGCATCGATTTAAAATGTTGGTAACACTTTACAATAAGGTTCATTAGTTAACAACATTAGTAAACATGAACTAAGAATGAACAATACTTCTACAGCATTTATTAATCTTAGTTAATGTTAATTTCAGCATTTACTAATGCATTAAAATTACATGTTGTGTTTGTTAACATTAGTTAATGCACTGTGAACTAACATGAATAAACAATGAACAACTGTATTTTCATTAACTAACATTAGCTTTGTTCATTGTTTGTTCATGTTAACAAATGACACCTTATTGTAAAGTGTTATCAAAATGTTTTATGACTCATTGATGGCTTTGACCTGTAATTCCGATCAAATTTATTATATATTCTTGTATAAAGAATACATTTTCTACAGTGTTATTCATTTGCATCAGAGGTTTGTTTTTGAATGTCAAAGTTCACCACAGTCTAAATGAGAATTTGCATGACAAGTGTCATGTTTACTCTTGCTTTAGTCATACATTTTGAAAAATCACATTTTAATATTCAGCAGTGCCTCAGTTACTGGAGTCAGTCTCTTGTTTTTGAAAAGTGAAATAAAAGGCTGACACAAAATGAAGGTTTTAAAAATAAGCGTGGTTTATAAAACCCAAATATGACAGGATCACCAAAGTGTATACAGAAACACAAATGAGATCATCAGTGGAACCATCATAGGAATACACTCAACATTTACAAACTACTCTGTAAAAGGGGGAACTCTGAGACATTTTCTCTCTTTTTATATCTCTATTTAATCACAGAACCACAAGTTTTTTCTATTTTTCTGTAAGTCTTTACTTACTCAAAAGTACAACCATCTATCAACTACAAACAATGTCACAGTCAAGTATTTAAGAAGGGATACAACATCAAGATAGGAGATCGAAAAGATGCAGCGATATCAAGCACTTAACATCATGGGTTTAGCAAGCAATCAAGTCGACATTGTTTTCCCACCATGAAGAAATGATGTCAGGGCTTGTGTTTTATTCCAGCTCTGTATTTGAAAAAGTAAAAAAAAAAGAAAAAAGTACAAAATAAAAACCCTACAGTTTGAGGGTTTATCTCATAACAGAACCCCTAGATAGGGTGTTAATGAGAATGTTAACCTGTCCCAATCATCTCTCAATCCTCCCCAGCCTTATCAGTTCACAATATCAACCTAAAACCACCGTCACCCAACAAGTCCTGTCAAATGGGCACAAACCCTGGGGATGAAAGTGTTATGAGTAGAAATATACACCTATTGTAGATAAAACCAATCATATTCCATATTCACTAAAGCATCTTAAGTTACACTATTTTGACAGAATTCACATATGTAAGACTGTGAGATTGTGACTAATCAAAAATGCCCTTCATCTACCATAATACTGCTCATTTAAAGCAAAAGTCTTCAACTTGTACATAAATAATTAGTATACAATAAATTAACCGACATTCTTTTACACATTTAAAATGTAAAAAATTAAACTATTTACAGTGCAAAACAAAAGCAGCATGCAGGCAAGACAATTGGCAATGCATTACAAAAAGCACTGGATGGGGCAAAATTGTGCTCAGCATCCATATACAGTGATATTGGTTCAGAAAGTGTATAATTTCTACAATTTTTTGTGTGCCACTCGATAGTCTACTCGATAAAGGATTCAGTCAGTTCTCAGAGTCAAGAACTAAAGACAGCAAAGAAAGTCACAGTGTGCCAAAAGATCATTTTGAGAACAAGATTGACATTTCATTAATATTAAAGGACAAAAGGACCGCACATTAACACAGTAACACCACATTTTCAATGAGGATAGCACTCTATATTTTTTGCAACCACAAATCACATGTAGTTTTCCCTTCTTCTGTGTTAGATTTGTAATCCAAACTATTAACATTTAAATTTTGCCTCAAATGTGTTTAACATTTTAGTTTGTTTTATTTATTTTTTTTGCTTACAAACACAACGCCTGCTATCTGTACATTGTTTTTTCGTTAGCATTAACACTTTTTTTAAAGAGCAAATAAGAAGCGAGATTGTGAAGACAAACCCATCTTTTCATTTGATTTTAGTTACAGCTGAAAGATTGTGCTTGCAAAAATACAAGAACGCATGCTGCTGAAAGAGTATCAAAATAAACTAAAAGCTGAAAAAAGGAAGTAAAACATACGTTAGCTAAAACAGCCCTGGTGTTTTCTTTTCTTTTTCTTTTTTGATGACAACTATGGATATTAAGCATAATAAAAGTCATTGTAAGTTAAAATGACAGTCTTCACTCTCTGCTATCAAAGCATTATGATAAAGAGTCGAAAAAAAGACACTTTTCTCCTAAATATGCTATGTATGAAAATGTATGAAAGACAAGGTAGTTATACCTGTCTTGCAAAAATGTACACTATAAATGTACATTATAGATCATGTACAATCACATTTTTTCATCAAAATGTAAAACTGATTATAAAGATATTGCCACACTCATCAAGCATACAAATAATCAAACTGCGACCATAGTTAAGATGCTTATGTCTCCTCACCACACTGGAACTACTTTTTGATGCACAACATCTCAATATAAAACTGATATCACAACCATAAGAAATATAATCGACTGGCAGTGTTTGCATTTCCTCTTTGGCTTGCAGTGGTTATGACAATGCTTAATAAGTGATACAAAAAGCCATGTAGGAAACACACTAGTTCAATAAAAATGTGTCCACTTCCATTCAGTTCGCAGTTGGGTGACAATTATTCCTGAATCTTTTCAGTTTAGTGCATCATTACATTTGAAATATTCACTAAATCATCTGATCTTTTTCAGAGGACATCATTTTTTTTTTTACCCAAATGGTATTTCAAATATTAACCAGCAATGTGAGGTTTACTTACAGTAGTTTCACTGGTCAAAGCATCAATGAAAATAACAATTCTATACATCCTAAGAGGACAGCAGAACATAAACTTTTAGTTTAACATCAGCTATCGCTCCCCAAAAGAAAACACACACACACGCACACACACACACTCCATTCTCTCAAACACAAACCCATACATGGCAAAAATACGACAGCTTTGATATCAAAGCAATGCATGTTAAAAAAATTAAAAAATACAACATATCAGCATATTAAATAAGAAGAAACAATAAATCTCTAAACGTATGTTTTTTATGGTTTAGAAATATGAAGCATTTCCAAAAAGTGCCACCAGGGCCGTACTCTGATGTCATGAAAACTCAAAAAACAAATAAAAAGAACAATTAAAAGAATATAACATACATCAGCTACTGAGCTGTTATTTCTAAATGCGCTGCAGTTATAGTGTGCGACTTGAGTCCGTGCAGTATACCATATATTATTCTTTCATATGATAACTCTCCTCCCTGTAGTTCCTAGTTATTATTTTAAGTTTGTAAACAGTCATATGCAGTAATATAGATTCAAAAACCTAAACAAATGTAAAAAATGATCAATATAGAGGAACAAAATGAAAAAGTCTAATAAAAAAAGTATCTTGAGGAAAATTCCACACTTGGCTTTTCCGTGCGTGTGTATATCTCGTTGTATGTGTGTGTTAGTGTTTGTACGATGTTACTGTTGTGTCCTGATATGTCTCACGGCTGTTTTTGTGCTTAACTCTGTCTACCACTCTGTCTTTGGATGGTTTGGTGAGTGTTGAAAAGAGAGAGTGTCTGAATATGTGTGTTTGGGATCAGGTGTGCTGAGGCAGCTCTGTGAGGGACCAATAGAAAGCAGAGACAGGTGGCGAGACAGCAAGATCTGGGTTCAGCTGAAGGCCTCATCATCCGTATCCTCAATGAGCACCTTAGTATCCTTCTTAGACCTGTCAGAGAAACACATATACACATATTAAAGTTCCACTTACTGACCTCAGATGTTTGGAGTCAGTAAGATATTTGTTTTGCAAAAATGTCACATATCATATAAAAGGTGTTCTTTTGGACTTTTGTGGAAAACAAAAAGGTTAATGGTCATGGTTTCCTCAAAAATATTGAGCAGCACAACTGTTTCTTCAGCACTAAATCAGCATATTAGAATGACATAGTAACTATCATATAGTAGATCTGTTATTTACACCATAAAAAATGTATTAAATAATGTATTTAAATAGGTTTTGGTGATGTTAAATAATATTTAAAACTCAATTCGCTTTTATTTTCAACATTTTTTCAGTGAATTGGATTATATGTTTGTTAATGAGTTGTTTATGAAAGTTATCAGTCTTATCAATAATTGTAATGCATATGAACTTTATACAGGTGTACTAAATGAAGCTGCCTACTCATAACTATGCATGATAAATATAACAAAAAAAAAATAAAACAAAATAAAATCTCTTACTGTGAGGATAGCAGGGGTCGTCGTAAGGACAGGCTGTAGCTCCGTTTCCAGCTCTTTTTGCCCTGCCTGTTCCGGACTCCATCCTCCTGGTCCATCATCTGCTCCAGCAGTGTCTGGTCATCAGCATTTAGAGGAGCCACAGAGATGTCCCGCACCGCTCGGAACTCACCACAGTTATTCAAGTGCTCATTCTCAAGACGAAAGAAGTTCCACACGAAACGTCTACAGGGAGTAATTCAAAGAATTAAATAATTACTTCAATCAGAAAACCGTAAAATAAAATAAACAAACATTTTATTTCTTTACCTGCATGTCATGTGACCATTAACCAACATTAGAGAACCAAGAACGTTGTTAAATTATTGAAACAGTAACTTAAAATCTCAAGTGAATATTTGAGCTCAAAGGGATTCAGCTGATGAAAACTTGGGGAGTCTCTGTTCTACATGATCATCTCACCTAAACACTTCCAGAGGGGAGTCCCTGTTCTACATGATCATCTCACCTAAACACTTCCAGAGGGGAGTCCCTGTTCTACATGATCATCTCACCTAAACACTTCCAGAGGAGATAAAATGGTAACCACGATGTCCTCGATGGAAGGAATGGCAGTCATGGAAGTCAGAGAGATTTGCAGTGTCCAGGCGAAGCGCAGGATCACATCTTCTATAATAGCACAGTAGTAGTAAGCCTAAAAGGAAGAGGAAGTGATATCATGAGAACTGGTGGTAACAGATAAATATCCCTGCTGACTGTTACAATATCTCTGCTGAAAGTGAGAACATCTTAAACCAACCTAAGCTGGTTTTGGGCACCAACTAAACCAGCTTAAGAGCAGCAAACCAACTGATTAGCAGGATTATTTTGCTGTTCTCCTTGGAAGGTTTGAACTTACAACACTGTGCTCACCAGAGCAAATTTTTGACCATTATGCAACATTTTAATTATATTCTATACTCCATTACATTATTTTCTGCCATATCTTACTTTATGTGGGTAAACAATCTCCTCTCTCAAGAAGGTATTCTCGCCTGCGTTGCGGTCGAAAAGACCCCAGTCCATCTTTAGGTCCCAGATCAGTGTGTAGAGTGAACTGGAGACTGAAGACAGGATCAGCATGTAGAAAAACACCTCCGCATCGGCATGTTTCTGATCTGAAACAGAGGAAGTGAATTTGATATTACCACTATGTCCACTAGAGGGAGACTGTTTACCATCCATCCATCCATCTACAACAAACAGTTGGATTGGAGATACTACATATTTTGTTTTTGTTTGAGACCAGTGTTTGCACTAATGCCATAGTGTCTGTGGTTATTCACCCAGGTCACTGAAAGGTCATTCAATGTCAATTTAGCATGTCATATACAGTAATAATGTTTTTATATTATTAAAAACAATGACCAAAATGCACTGACACATTTAATTAGTTGAAGTTACAAGAACAATAAAAATATTTTCATATAAATTGGAATCATGTATTTTTACTCTGTTGCATTTGCATATGAAAATGCAGCTTCTTGTGAATTGAAATCTGCATGTTAGAATGATTTCTGAAGGATCATGCGACACTGAAGACTGGAGTAATGATGCTGAAAAGTCAGCTTTGCATCACAGGCATAAATTACACTTAAAATATATTAAAATAGAAAACAGTTTTTTAAACTGCTTTAAAATGTTTTTACTGCTTTTTTGATCAGAGAAATGCCGCTAGGGCTGGGCGGTATGACAATATATTTTTTGGCGAAGGTATATTTTTGATTATATAAAAATATAAATATGATCAAAAACATTAGAAAATCTTACAGATCATCTGAACAACAGTGTATATTCAGCTATGTTTACGTCACTGTTCCACAAAATTGATACATCGCATATAGTCTTTAATATTCTTACTCCTTATTCCTTGTCATTTATAAGAAATATATAAAAAGAACTACATGTAATTTGATCAGCAACTGTTTTTGCTTCAACTAAGACCAATATTACCAATAGTACAACCCTTAACATAAACATAAATAACCCTGAAGTAGCTGTGTATAATGTGTTGAGAGGCAGAGGGTAAAAGCTGTATGGGAAAAGGAATTAGCAGCTAGTATTAATGATGAGGCATGGGAGAACATATGGAACCATGCCAAAAGATATCCATTTTGCACAAGGGCAATACAATACAAAAAAACAGAGTAGGCAGAACTGAAATACAAGAGTAAGAGGCATCCTGCAGTACAGTATTAGAGCATCAGTGTAAGTTAATAGGGGACGAGACATTTATCAGATAGTGGAACAGTGCAGGTCTCAGGTCAGTGAATGGTTAAATCTCTTTAAGACAGCAGACGGGGCTGAATCTGGAACAGGCCCATCAGTCTTAATAAAGCCTTTCACACGCTGCCATCCAGGCGCCAGGAAACCAGCGGAGGACATTTTTCGCCAGAACACATAATAGCCCTGTCCATCCTATTTCAGCCCTCATCTACGAGTGCCCATGTTAATATGGTGTCCTTAGATCACCCGAAAACCCAGATGATCACCTCATAACACTCTTTAAGAGTGCAATGCAAGTCTAATCTCTTCACACAGACCAGAGGCAATCTGGAGAAGCTTGGGCTGATTTTCAGTCTTTTGTGTCACACTTTACATTGTAAGATATTTCTATATTTAATTCACAACAGAGTATTATTATTGCACTTTGACAAAACCTGACTAGATCTTCCAAGACTAGATCACCTACAAAAACTAAGTCATTTGAAACCTGAACTGAAACTTTGACTTATATATATATATATATATATATATATATATATATATATATAAATAATTTTTTTCCAGCAATGACGTAAAATTAAAAGTTAAATTTATTTTAAGTTAAACTGATCAAAACTGGCAAGGACTTGTTATAAAAAAATATATATATTTTAAATAAATGCTGTTCTGTTTCTGAAAAAAAAAAAAAAAAAAAAGTATGGTGGACTCTACAAAAATATTAAGCAGATTAAGCAGCACAACAGTTATTATGAATATTCAAATAGAAAAGATATTTTAAATTGCAATGTTCCACAATATTACTGTTTTTACTGTATTTTTGATCAAATAGGTGCAGCCATTGTGAGCATAAAAGACTTCTTTAAAAAAAAAAGAAAAACACAATTCTTCAGATGGATATGCAAATTATGGTCAATCTGAGCTCAACAGCATTCACAAAAAAAAACATGGCAGTTAGGCCAATAAACAGAAGTGTTAGTTTCTCATCGTATCAATTTAAAAAAATCCCTATCAACTGATAATACACATTTCTGTTTTCAATGATTCAGTGAATTTTAAGTAAATATTCAATCAAATATTCTATCTCATTTGTCATCATTATATTGGACTATGTAATTACAGGCCATTTGCCACCCTGTTCTTTAGATATCAGCATCAGCATCAGCCATTAAAAAAACCCATATCGGTTGACTGCTACTCGTCACACTGAAATTTGGTTTAATCTTATTAATACAATGGCAGATTTATGTAAACATGAACCATGGTGACCCAAACCCATTTCCCAGAGGACCACAAATTTCTCTCAACATCCCTCCGAGTCCTCGGACATAGAAGAAATTGTTTTCATCCTTTCAACACTGACAGCATTTAGGTGTCTTTGGTAATGGTCTACAGAATGGTAAATAGATTGTGTCAATCTCTGCACCTGACAACATGATGGTTACATGACAAAAGAAAATAAAAAATAAACAAATGAACAGAATAGAAAAGCCCAGGTATTGAAAAAAATATCATTCCAAACCAACACTGAACATGTTAACTTATTAATCTGTACTAAACTATAATAATTATACACATGCTGTGTAATGTTTAAAATCAAGCTGTGATATTTGACTACATAGTCAGTCGTTGCTGCATACTCCATCGGGACCATATGTATTCCTGTGTACATGTGGTCCGCATGAAACAGTTTAAACCTGACTAATGAAGCCATCAGAGCAGGTAAACACCTTTCCATGTACAAATCTCTACAGCTCTCCTCTAAAATGGTTGTTTTGATCAAAGATCTAGGTCTGATACAGAGAGAGTGAGAAAAAAATCCAATCATATTTCAGTGCTTCAGAGCTTCATCATTATTCTAGCAATACACTCACACTGTTCTGTCTCACCACAGGCAGGCAATTACAGCTCAACCTCCTCTGGATAGTCCATTTTCCTTCATTTCCTCTTTTCTTTTTCACTCTCTCGCTTCATATTTTCTCTCCCCTTTAATTGTTTCTTAGTGTTCTCATAGCATCTGTTTGCATTTTGCTCTGTCTTGTTAGATGTCATTAAGTTCTTCAGCTGAGCTTAATCTCAGATCGACATTTCTCATTAAAGTTTCTACATTCTACCATTTCTACATTCACTTCTACAATGAAATAGAGCACTAAAAATCATGAAAGCAGGTGTAATGGGGTTATTGACAGAAAAGAACCACTTACCAATGCAAAACTTGCAGTTATAATGCCAGGGTGCAGGCCAGGGTGAGTAACACATTAAACTTTAATAATTAAAGTTCACAAAGACTTCCAAATCATTGGGACTGAACCTACAACCTTTAGGTTGCAAATCTAGATTTGAACCATTAAGCCACTCTAACACATGGGGAAACAGCAATGCTTTTCATCTCTACCACTGATCTCAATCTCACAAACCTGTTTGGCTCATGACTATGTTAATTTAAACATCACTTATGCTCAGACATGTTGCACTCCTTTGGGATTAGTTTACATGAAAACTAAAATAAATTGAATCCACAGACTCATTTATCTGGGCAGCTTACTAGAGCGAACATCAGTTTCAATCAGGGCACAAATGATGGAGGTGATTTCTGATGCATTCATATATTAAACAGGCTCTCTGCCAGGAACGTCTCGAGCGGATCCTAATGAATGCATCAAATGCGTGGCAAGGTTGCCATGTTGGGTTAAATGACTCTTTTAGTCATATGAGATGCAGATTCTCTGGGCTGTGGTCCAGACTTCATCTATATCACTGATACAGAGATGTTTCTAATACACACTGAAGCAAAACGCACCCATGCTTGATATTTAAACACTGACATTTAAGGGAAATAACCAGAAACGACCGTGTGTGCGTATAAATTATGAAATGGATGAAACGGCTTAGCCGAGTGCTTTGAGATCGATTTGGGCTGAAGTTGTCTTTCTGAAGAGATACGGGAAGGCATGGAGGCTGACTGGTTGATAAGAGAGAGTGAGACAGACAGAGAAAGACATGTTTGAGCAGCAGTCTTCACACTTCAGATGGATTTCAGTGGCAGAATAATCAGACGGTAATTGTAGATAGAGATGTGGGATATGTCTGGAATCTTAATGGCATGCTTTTAAACTTCATATGAACCGAATATAGGATAATTACTGTGATTGAATGCATAATGTGGTGTTTGGTGACAAATGAGTTTTTATAAAGCAGGCGGCTCTTTTTTAAATGCATGAATGTAATTTCAACCTGTTTCCTATACAGCTCTTATTAGGTTATAAAAATTTCCCAGTCTTTGTGCAATTCATCTCTAACATAAAACTTAGATGCTTGCTGTTTATGTTGCTATATAAACCAAGTCTCTAACAGACAAGGACAGGCTCAGGGTCATTTTTTCTTTCTCTGCTTTTGTTGCCTATTTATCTATATCTGTAGGCAAACAATGGCATCCAGGTGCTCTCTTACTGAACATTTTAGATCAGAGTCAGTGCTAGATTATAACAGCAATTTCCACAGAACAGTAAAAATACAAGAATGTACTCAGTATACCAAAAAATGTTTCTTGTACAACAAGTTTTTTTTACTCAAACTCCATCAAGATGAAACTTCTAGAGCTTCTTTAATCTACATTCACCAAACTTGGCATAAACAGTTCATACTGTTGTTTGTGAAGCTGATTATAACAATTGTAGCATGCTTCGATAAGTGAATGTTCTGTTGACATGATCATGTAATTAACTGCAGTTTGTTTGTTTTTACCTTTATGAGTTCTGTAGAGGGCTGCAAATGTGACCACAAAGAAGGTGGTGGAGTATTTCCCAGCATTCACCAGGTGAGGGAAGGCCCTCCTGGTGTCACGGTAACGTCGAAGACACTGAACAAACCGCAGCCAAGCAGGCAGACAGTGGATGATGGCCCGAACTCCATAAGAGTAGCTGTTACACCGTTCATCACCTTATGTAGGAAGAGAAAATTGTGAATGTATATTGATATTTCCAAGACTGTACTTTAATATTGTAACACAGTAATGTTAAAACAGATCCCAACAGAAAACCATTATTTTTTAATATGCATTTCTACAAATTAAATGATAATTATATAATAGTTCAGGGCTCAACAATGCTCTGACGCTCACTATCTCTTACTCTCTCTTTGTCTTTCTCGTTTACTTTCCCTCCTCTTGTTTCTCAGTATTTTCCTATATTCCTGAGCTGGTGTGACACATTTCTGCACCATTAGACAGCCGCTGATGCTCTGAATTTCCTGGTCCATTTCACATGACAAACTCCACTGAACCTGAAGAACTCCAGTCTATATTGACTCTGCCAGTACAAATCTTAATTCATGTGCAAGAGCAACTAATCATAACCGGCCATTCATCTACCATTACATCTAATGCTGAAATTGGGATGATTCAACATGAATGGCTCAGTCAGTCAAAACTTGAATCAGTACAATACAGGATGGCTTCATTCTGAATCAATTACCATATGTGGTGGGCAGTAAGCCGCTGCGATCTCCCCACTGCAGCTCCATGCTGTAGTAACAGACCAGATACTCTAGATCAGACAACACAATGACCAGGGAATTGAGTTGATCTGCCAGCCAGAAGTCTGCAAACTCCACACGGTGGAATGGGGTGGTGAACACACGGAACTACAAACACAGAAAATATGAAGTTTAAATATTTATACTATATACAGTGCTAAGGTAATCATTGAGGACAATAATAAACAGGAGAAATCATCACAAGTGTTTTTTTCTCTCAAAATGTTATATGTATAACAGCTCATCCCTGAGGCAAAGTGAACTCTATGAGATTGAGACAGCAAGCGAAAATCTTAATGAGAGCTCAGCTGGCTGAAAGCAAATCAATGAGGTTTTTATTGGCTGATCATTTGCAATATCATCAGCTCAATGACCTCACCAATAAACCATCTTTAACTTTATATATGTAATGATGGGGTTAGATGTGTTGCACCATTAATCTAGCAAACTGTGCATCATGTTTGTCACATGACCACATATTTAATCATACACAGCTGCCTGTGATTGAGAGATGCACATAAAAAATTAATAACCATTTTTAATGCTAAAAATATGCATGTTTTATGCAATGTTGAATTAAAATATTTGGATATAGATCATGAATTATTGAATGAAGTATTTTTTTTGTGTCTTCAGGGTTTGCCTTCAAATGCAGAAAATAATTAATAATATTAATAATTTAAATACTAAAAAGTAAAAAAAAATTAAAGTACTAAAAGGCTGAAAAATGTAAAATTATAGTAAAATAATATGAGTTTACTAATAAAAACAAAAACATGATCTTTTTATATGCATACACACAGAACTTTCAACAATTACAAAAGTCAAAAAGATTAAAAAAAATTACACAATTTGACAAAAAAAATGACAGATGTTATAGATAAATACATGTTTAATAAATAAATACATAATATGCACATATATAAATAAATAAAATTAAATAACATAGCAAAATAATACTAAAATAAATAATATATCATAAAATTGTAAATAAAAATGACACAATTAGACAACAAAAACAGTTAAATAAATTACGTGAAGAAAAATACATGCTAACTTAAGTGGGTTACCTTTGTTGCCCTTGAGTCACTTTGTTTTTTTCCACATATTTTTCTGTGGCTCAATCACTCTACCCTACGAAATGAAATTTTACCTTCAGGCCACTGCTGACATTTCCCAGCGACACAGTTTTGCACTACACCCATCTATGCCATACTCTTGAGGCTCAAATGCCAGTGAAAATCGATTTCTCCCCACACAAACCACGATCAGTTATTTTTACCTGATGAAACATACAGGTCTGAATGTGAGGTACATTTCAAGGTTACAGCTGCATGTGTGATGCACAGCTTGAGTGTGACAGTGCGCTTGAACTCTGGGAGGAAAGCCACCCACTGTTTGGCCATCAGTACGTGTCAGTTTTAATCTACAGGAAGTGTGTGTGTGTGTGTGTGTGTGTGTGTGTGTGTCTGCGTTTGCTCCAAGGAATAAGGCTCCAGTCTAAGTCAATTAGATGTGGGGAGAGCAGTGAGACAGAGGCAGGCGACTGCTGATGGCTCTATCCCAATAATGTTTGCACAGGCACAGTCTTCACATCCGCAGAGATAGAGCTGCAATCTATTCTCCCTCACCTCACACAGAGACACACGCAGAATCACACTTGTATGCACAAAGACCTCACCGAAACACTCTGTATACACAGTTTGGGGTCAGTAATATATTTTTTTGAAAGAAATGAATACTTTTATTCAGCAAGGATCATTAAACTGGAAAAAAGCGAGAGTATTCACAAAATATCTATTTTCAAAGAAATGCTGTTATTTAGAACTTCAAAGAACATCCAAGAATCCTGAAAGTAATGTAATACGGCAAAATAAATTTTAAGCAGCACAGCTGTTTTCAACACTAAAAATAATAAGAAATGTTTCTTGAGTGCCAAATCAGCAAATTAGAATGATTTCTGAAGGACACTGAAGACTGGAGTAATGACTGCTGAAAATTCAGCATTGCCATCCCAGGAATAAATTACATTTTAATTTATATTGAAGTAGAAATCAGTTATTTTAAATTGTAATAATATTTCACAATATTTTACGTTTTTTTATCAGATAAATGTAGCCTTGGTGAGCATAAGGGGAAAAATCTTACAAAAAATCTTACAGACTCCAGACTTTTGAATGGTAGTGACAGTAGCAGACTGTAGTATCTTTTTTTTTTTTTTTCCCCCCACACAGACCAAGGGGAAAATGATTGTTGCTACTATAAAACTAATAGAAACGGGCAGAGAACATGAAATGCATGAAGCTGTTTGTGCACTGAAATGAGCCAATTAGCTCTCTGTTAATTTAACTGAATTTGTTATAATGTGTTTGAACAGGTGGTTTTGCTATTAGCAGAGTGATTCCAGTGAAAACATTAACATTTTATTGTCTTAAGGTAGGATATGAAGATTGCAAATGCTGTTTATAACCTGCTTTACTTGTAATCTGGCACAATTCTAAGTTAAACAGGATATTTAATATGACAAAATTGGGACTTTTTAAATCCATCTGGAACTGATTGGATTATAAAGTATGACTGTTGCATATCTGCATGAAGCCAATCAACAGCATGGAATATCCACATTATTTTGGCGTAAAAGGTTTTTCACTATTTATCATTAATTTTCTACGGCTATAAAAGCTCTATTTTTATAAAATGTAATGGTTTTGTCTCTCACCAGAAGTTTGATGAGCCAGAAACGGGATTTGTAGTAGGCAGTTTTGAAGGGGTTGATGAGGAAGAGCACCATGAAGCCATAGAGGATGAGGGGGTTCGCCTGCATAGGGAGCCAAGTGTAGTCCGCAAACAGACAGGATAGGATGCTGAGACACCACAACACCCCCAAAAACCCAGCGATCTACAGCAAGAGATAGGGAAAAAAAGGCCAAATTGAACATCCAGATGCATTATTATTCAGTTTTTCAAAACCTGGAAATTTTTCCTTTCCTAATATTTTATCTGTCAGAATACATTGTCCTTATAGCTATACACTAGTTCAAAAGTTTTGGCCCAGAAAGATTTTTTTTAAGAAATAAAGTTTTATTCAACATAAATACATTAAATAGATCAAAAGTGGCAGTAAAGACATTTATAGTGTTACAAAAGAAAATTCAGTTCTTTTGAACTTTCTATTCATTAAAGAATTCTGAAAAGAAATACATCAGTTTTAACAAACACTGAGCAGCGCAACAGTTTTAAGCCTTGATAACAGATTTTTTTTTGAGCACCAAATCAGCATATTAGAATAATTTCTGAAGGATCATGTGACACTGTTGAAACTTCAGTTTTGCTGTCACAGAAATAAATTAGATTCAAATATATTAAAATAGTTATTTCACAATATTACTATTTTTACTGGATTTTTCATCAAATAAATGGAGTCTAAGCACTTCTTTTAAAAACATTAAAAAAGTTTTTATACAGGCTTCCTGTAAAGTTCCCTTCTACATGACGTGTCTCACCTCAAACAGATGTTGATGTGAAAGATTGTTTCGAGGGTTCAGCTCAAAGATCAGAACATGATTGACACCCGCCTGCCTCCAGCCATAAGTGTTAATCCCCAAAAGGAAGAGAAACTGAATCAACAGGAAACCGCCACGGTAGATGCGTACCAGTGGCCAGATGTTCTGATTACGAATGAAAAAAGCACCTGAGAGGGAAGGATCAGTCAGACAGTTAATTATCAACAAGGCTGTATAAATTACTGCACTCTTCTATTATAAATTAGTGGTATATCAGCAGAAAGGCTGGAATTCATACATTACGAAATGTGTGTAACAAGATGCATATGGACTAAGTGTGAAACAAGGTTAAAAACTATACCAGTAAGGACAAAGGCGACAGCCAAGACAATGAAGACCCCACAATACAGTCCCACACGAAAGGTAGTCCAGGCAGGTGCAGGCTAAGGTTGAGAAAAAGCACATAAAAATCACTGCAGTTCTTATTATGAAGTAAGGAATGCATGTCAAAGTAGCTTTTTTTTATTACAATATGCACCTACACTTAAAAAATTGGCTTTGCATTAGCATTTGCACATGGGAAACTATTAAAATAATGGTATATTTTAAGTCATTGCAACTTAACATTTCAAGTTCAAGAAAGTTCAAGTTGCTTAGTTCTACAAGCAAATCATTTATTACATGTATGTTATGTAAAGGAAAGGGAGACATACATTCGCTCTATTAAAGGTAAAACAGTATTTTATTCCTGCAGTGTACTGTACATGATGTTCCAAGCACAGGTGTATCTCTCCACCCACGCTGCCTTTTGCATTATATAGTTCCTGAGTACTTACACAACTGTTATTGACCTAGAACTAAAAGTACTGCATGAAAAGATATTTTTCACATGTTTTTCATTGGCTGTTTGATATTATGTTATTCTTCGGCGAGCATATTTGTTGTTTTCCATGTGGGTTTTGCATTAGTATTTTGTATTTATCACTATAATAATCATAAAAACAAACTACATGCCCTTTATTGAAAGTCACTCTGGTATATAAAATAGTTTTGATTCTACCAATAATGAATGTTAATTAACACAACTGCTGCATGCGTGTATGTGTGTGCGTGTGCGCATCTGCATGCACTATCAGAGTTTATTTCTCACCTGTGCTGCTCCAAGAGGTGGAACTCTCAGCCTCTTCATGGCCTTCTGACGGTCACCTCCTTCCAGCTCTGTGGTCACCAGAGCCTGGGCACACAAGGGTCAAAGGTCAGACACCATTCTTTAGTTTAGTCATTTCTGCCCTGAATTCCACTTCATTCTAATGTGCTCTAGGAGTTTAAACATCATTTATCGGTTCTAGCAGCAACTAACACCAATGCAATCAGATCATGATACGAGCAGGAAGGCAGAAATCTAAACGTGGAGCCAGGAAGTCTACCTCAGTCTCAGAGATGAGCTGTGTGATCTTCTTACAGGTGTAGAATGGAGCCACCTCCACGTGAGCCACACGCCAATCAGCTCCACGCTGTGTGTCCAGGATCTTGTCATGTTTCTTCAGAATCTTACGGAATCCAGTGAAGTTCAGATTCTGTATGCAATTAGGGTAAATCAGAATATGAAATTAAGAAGTGAAATGAAGAATTCTTGTCCTTTTTCTACACATTCAAAACAGGAAAGAGCAATTCTGTACTTCTTTACATTGAGATATATCTACTTATTCCTTATTATTGCTATTAAGAATAATGGAGACATTTTAAAAAAAAGTCATGCTTTAAAATATATTCAGGCGCTGTGCACTCTGGACATGTGGTGCATCCTGGGATTTTTTTTTACGGTATTAAAGCAGTTCACATGTATAATGGACACCTGTTGACTGCTTTTCCTTTACTATGCAGTCTAACTCATCCATTTTAATTTAAATTTATAAATGTATAATTTGTGTATTAAACACATTTCAAGAATTTAAACAAACATTTAGATCAGGGTTTCCCAACCCTGATAAACTGGTTCTTGAGTTGATGAAAGGCTAATAATTAATTAAACGGTAAAATAATTATTAAATACATTTTATTAATTAAACAAATCAATAAAATTCTAAAAAAATGTATCCAACTGATCAGCATAGCATATGTATCAAAATTTATCCAAAAGATCAGCATAGCATATGTTGAGCTTTGAGTGTTGTCTTGTCAGCAGAGAACCAAAAAAAAAAACAAACAAAAAAAAACAGTGGAAAGGTCGACAACATTCACAACAGAAGAAAAACAACAACAAAAACCACAACAAAATTCAGACCTGGTAGTTCTGCAGGAGGATGAGGCTGAGGTAGAACTCGCTGAAGGCCAGCTGCAGGTCTTTGATGTTGCGATGTTTGTTGCGCTCTTTGTTGGACAAAGGCAACACCGTTTTGCGGCGACTGCGCAGCCCTGGAGCATTGCTCTCCCGCTGGGCATCCAGAGACGTCTGGAGCTCATTCTGCAAAGTTGCAAATCGGCGCTGTGCCTCAGCCAGTTTCTCTGCAAAGATCCAAAAAGAAAAGGCCGTATTAATAATTCAGTTTTATGGACAATTATCATTTTATTTGATTTACGGCCTTTGCGAGAACATGGAAAACAAAAAGCCTGGTTGTACACCAGGATGGAAAAATGATATCTTAAATGTATTAAAAACTATCTGACTACATCTACTGAGAGACAGAAAGCCTGCTTGGCTTACAACCCTGCAATGAAATGCACCAGAATCCATTTTGCATGGCAAATAAATCCTTCATTCTACTCATCAACTGGAGAGTAAAGCAGACAGATTTCCTGTTAGAGATGAGCCTCTTCCTGTAAGGGCGATATCTCAGACAGCATTATCCACGCTGGCCTGCGTCCCAGCGCAGTTTGGTGAACAGGACCCTGCTCACCCATCTCACTTTCAGAGGAAGGAAACGGAATATTATGTTCATCAGACATGTAAATACTAGGAGTCCTGCTGGCGTATGTGTTATAACCCTCAGTAACGGACTGAGGAGTCCAAGATGAAAAAGGGAGTGAGAAGGAGAACTGCCACACTTTGTCCCCAAGGCATTGATTACCCAGTTGTCTCTACTAATGTGTCTTTCTCAGGGAAGTCTAATTGCACTGAGTAAACAAAAAATATTATAATTTTTTAAATTTTTTTTAAAAAATGTATTATTTATATATCTATATATTTATCAAAATACAATTGAAATACAATTATACAAATTTTGTAATATTTACATAAAAGTAATTTTTTATATTTATATTCATAATACATTGAAATGTATTTTTTTTATTTAATATTAATTCAATATATTTTTAATACACATTAATATTATATATATATATATATATATATATATATATATATATATATATACACATTTATTTATTTATTAATTTTTTTTTAAAATAGTATTTATTATTATACATTTTCATACATATAAATGTAATATTTGATAATTAAATGTTGAATGTTTTCCTTATAGGTAACTCCAAGACAGGAATAAATTCATAAACCTAAAAAAAAAAAAAAAAAAAAAAAAAAAGCACAAACGGCAAAAAACGTAAAAAAAAATTCTTAAAGATGTTCGCTAGTTAGAATAAGTATCTAGCTGACAAAAATTAGTTTGGACAGCATTAATAATGCAAATACATAAAAAGATTAAATGATAGAACATCAGCTTAGTAGAGCAAGTCCAGAAAAACATTGGCTGTGACCAAAGATTTGACCTTAAAAAAACAACATAACAAATAGACTACACATCCTTATGTCAATGTAAATATAGTGTCCAGTCAACAATAATAGTCTGACTAAGGTCTGTGCTTCTGCAGGCTGAACGTGGCTAAGATGGTGCTAAGAATTTATGTGCTTAGCAGATCTCGTCCACTGGGACAAACACTGCATGTACTCAAGGTTTAGAAGCTATGTTGTTAATTCAAGACCACTCAGGGGGGCGGCAGGGGTCTCAGCCATAACACAGTCTGGGTCAACTAGACAGAATTAGTTCTAGTGCACTAACAGCGGCTGCCATCCTAACATAGATTTCAGTTCTAAAGGCCATCATATATGATGACGCCTTGCATTTCACTACATAAACCTTTAAAATTGGCTTGTGTATGCATGGGCAACATTATCTGCAGAGCTGAATAATTAAACTAGTGTTTATGTTTGGATATTGTTCCTTTTCTCTCTGTTTTTGAGCAAATGAAACTTTATTTTGTCTTATTTTCTCCTTGTGGAAAAACATCCATGTGTTTTTCCACAAGGGAAAAATAAAAGTATGGGGTCAGAGATTTTTCCAGCTTAATGGACTTGCCAGCTTTCTTTGGCTAGGCAACTCGATTAGAGTTTATTTTGGTCCGTCTGTCAAACCTGCAGCACTGAGGGAGTGAATGATTTTCGGTGGCAACTGGAGTATAAAAAGACTAAACCTATTGATGCTTTCCTTTTATGTTAAATTATTAATGTACGTCCACTTCTTTGTTTCAGAATAAATGCTGATCCATCAGTCTCAGCTCATTCTGAGATTTTTATTTAGAGGGAGAATACTGTTATATTCTCAATGCAATGCAACAACGCATCAACGTGCAAACAAAGCATTAATCATATGCTTTAAAATGCTTGTTTGTCATGTCATCCTCTAACCAGCCACTAGAGGCAGTAAAGCTCAGACATTCCTGCTACTCTGAAGTCAAAGCAACAACACAGCTTATGTTGCAGTGTGCATATATTATCAGTCCAAACATAGTCTATTCCCCTTGACGCATGTCAAAATGACTACAGCAGGCATTACTATTACATCATGTTCCCAAATAGTGCTGTACACCCAGACCTCATGCACAGGGAATCCCTTGACGGCATTTAGCTGGCCACTGCAGTTCAACCACACACAGTACAGATTGTTTCCACTTGTGCTAATAATAAGTTACAGATTGAACGCAATTATCGTAGCCAAACAGTTAGGATTATTAAAAGTTCTTTCTCTCTCTCTCTCTCTCTCTCTCTCTATATATATATATATATATATATATATATATATATTTTTTTTTTCCCAACATTTTTGAAGACATGTAGGGAAAACAATACCTGAATAGAATGTGTTGATCTTGGAGAGCTCCTTTTCACACGTCTGAAAGAACTTCTCCTCAAACTTGGCATAGTACCGTTTGACGGTGTCTTCATCTGTGACTGAAAGAGACAAAGCACAAAGATGTAAATTCATTTTTATATTCAGCAGTGGGCACTAATTGACTTGGACTAGAGATTCATACATCCCAAAATCCACATCAACATTCACAGCCTCCATCTTTTATACTCACTCCTCAAAGCCAGAGGGACTTATAAAACCAGTGCTTTGAGCTTCAAACAACAAATCTTAAATTCCAGATTTCAAATGTAATATACGTACTTTTGTTAAAATATAGACTGTAAAAGTTAAGATAAATGTTGGATGTATAAACATGTTTTACAGTGCAGCTGACTGTCTCTTCTGCTCTGCTGACTTAAGTAAAGGAAGGATGCCTGAGGCATTTGGCTGTCAAAGTTGTCTCTCTCTATAAATAAGCCAGAGTCAGGTAAAAAGCTTTTAGCATCTATTACAAGAAGATATTAATCAGATACAACTGCTCGCATCTGCTTAAGGTTATACAGACCATGCATCAACTATTGCCTTTGCATATAAAGTAGAAAAATCAGATTCATTAACAAACATGTCTGAGTCAGTGGGTTCTGTGGTTAAACATTAGTTCAGTGGATTTAATCTATCAGTATGGTTTGTTGAAAAAAGAGACTATAACTGAAAACTACATTACTATTATGGCCCAACAAAGTATTGAATATACAAAAATTGGAAAACATAATACACAGTTCATTTTATTTCCATAAGAACACCGAACTTAAAATATCACTGACTTACAATTTACATTTTGTAAACAAACTTCATTTGCAACTTAACATTAACAAATGGAGCTCAATGTATTATTACGTGCAAGACTTTTTCAAAGGTTATTTTTATGAGCATATGGGATTACTTTTGAAGAATCTACACGTTGACAACAAAGAGAGAGATATAACGACCAGGAAGACCTCAGACCCCTTCCATCTCTGTGTATGATGTATAGCGAAGAGAGAGAGTAATTCTCTACATCTATGGACACCTGTTCTCCTAAATGACACATTCAGCCCACATACAACTACAACACAACATTCAAGTTCACCATTTCCCCAGTGTTCAGACTTAAAAACTACATCTTAATGCATGTTCCTTATCTACTTGTCTTTTCTGCTGATAATTTCAAGGCTATGTTGGCAGGGATAAATAATATCACATAACATCCACAATCCAATCAAATCCATATGGATAAAGATCCATTTCCCCCTGAATGCTAAAAATACGTCTCATTACATACATTAAATAAGTCATAAATACCATTTCATGTCACCTTAATGCAAGAAAATTGAAACAAATAGCACAGCTTGTTACGAGAAAAGCATGTATGCTTATTAGGTCAGTGTTGTCACGGTAACAGAGGAAGCCCTGTGTGATGTCTTAAGTGGTGTCTTCCTGCTGTTCACTGCAAGAGCCCTCGTTAGCCTTAGGCCGTGTTCACACTTGGCGTCTTTTTTGAAGCTGCCGGCGTCTGTTTTACATTATAATCCTATGGAGTAAACCGTGTTTTCAAAAAAGTCCTGAGCGCTTTTTAAAACGCCACCGCCGGCGTCTTTTTCTGCAGCTCAGAGCGTCTTTCTGCAGCTCAGAGCGTTTTTTGAGTTGAAAAAGTTCAACTTTTTTGAAAAAAACGCCCAACGTCAAAGCGCCTTTTTGACAGCTGACCAATGACAAGTGGCAGTCATTTCCATAACAACAAAAACAACAAGAAAAGGAGAAGTCAGTAGACAAGATGCATTGTTACTAGTCTCGGAGCACAAGGAGTTGTAGCAAACCGTACATCATCCAACGGAGCTCTGGACTAAATTATTTGGAAGCTTTTCATACAGTTTCCTTCCCGTTTAATGTCGTGCACCCACAAACGTCGTTGTGAATCGGCATTTCTTTCCAGATTAACTAGCCAACGCAAGGTATCAACTTTTTACTCTTTCTTGACATTTCTGCAGTACACAGCGCTAGGCTACTGTTGCAGCTGTTGCTATGGCAACAAAAGACGCTCTCGGCTGCTATTTGTAACAGACGCTGCCAGCTTTGTTTTTCATTAAAAAAACGCTCGTCAACTTTTTCTAGTCAAAAAAGACGCCAAGTGTGAACACGGCCTTACAATGGCTTTATGGCTCTGTCATGACCCGGACACAAAAGAACATGACTTCATGACTCTTTAGAGAGAATGAGATAAAAGGAAGAGCCCAGACCAAAAAAACATGCATGCAAACACAATAAAGGTGCAGTGTGTGTTTATCAATTTTAAAAGAAATCAAACGGTTGAACCACTGTCACATGGACTATTTTAACAATGTCCTTACTACCTTTCTGGGCCTTGTACATGTCAGTTACGTTGCTGTCTATGCAGGGACAGAAAGCTCTCAGACTTCATCAGAAATATCTTAATTTGTGTACCGAAGATGAACAAAGGTCTTTGGAGGGTGAGTAATTAATGAGAGAATTTTGATTTTTGGGTAAACTATCCCTTTAATATCATTCAGTGTAGTTGATGGACGTTAACCCTATAAGGGATTCTGTATCATATTTTATGCACAAATTTCTAAGGCCTCTAAATTATGGTGAAAATTATGCTGAGAAACCGGTTATACACAATTTTTTACATGCCTTCAACTTTTTGCGGTGAATCTTTACTGATTTTTATAAAATAAACAGATTAATAACTTTTATATTGTTAGTAATATTTCAAGATAAACATTTATTGGAATGAAGCTGCTTAGGTTTACATGATTATCCATACAGCATTTTTGGAAAAAAATGTTAAAATATGAATATCAAATGATACATTAGGCTTTTGGAACGTTTATTTGAACATCTCTCAATCATTCACGTATTCCACTGCATTATGTTTAACAATATTAACCACAGAGCTTTGATCAATAAACTATGATATTTATGTGCATTTTATGCATGTAGTTTACAGTACAAGCTATCAGAATTACATCTTACCATATAAATATCAGCAAATGCACCAAAATGCATACTGAATAACGGGTAAGGGTTTGAGTAAGAACCCTATATTCTCCATGATACTCAAAAAAAAATGTCTTTTAGATTTTGTCTAAAGGTGAACTAAACTTCAAAAAAAAAAAAAAAGAAAAAAAAGGTTTTCTGGTCTAATATTTTATATGTCAGTATTTACAAGGTTAAATATCAAACTGATTCTGTATCATATTTGTACAGTTTTAATATTGTTTTCTTTTCAGTCTGTTTGGTCTGAGGGACAAAACTCAGTTTGTGCTTTAATTTAGAAAGTGAAGTACAGAGCCCTGACACAGCACACTTTTCCTGACTAAGGAACCTGTTATCTATTAAATCCTGCACACCGATCCTATTAAGCTGCAACTAACACTCTTTTGCCTATCTGGGGTTACTACTCTCTCTCTTGCCAGGCTCACATGAATATAACATTTTCCCTCTGGGTGCCTAGATTTACCAGACCGAACTGTGCCCATGGATCAAGGGATCAAACTGTGCATTGTTTTACTCAAAAAGCCCTGCGGGAAGAGGATTCATCTGTCTAGTCTTTCGGAATAAAAAGCTAAAAGTTTTTTTTTTCTTTCCCAATAGGATTACAATGCAAGACTGGCAATTTCAATTGAGCATGGACATGATTTTACAGCAGAGAGAGAGAGCAATGCTTGTATTGTCCAGAGTGAGAGATATCATCTCTCATTAGAGGGTTACTGGTGGCAAACAGCGATTCCTCGACCGACAGCTGTATGACCTCTCATTTTACAATCCATTTAACTGCCTCAATGCTGTTTATCGCCCTCGTCTTGCTGTTTGCTTTGTCACGCCGCTGCCAAACATGGGTGTGAGTCCCTTATCTCCCCTCTACATGGAGATCTCAATCATCGCAGTTGAATTAAACTGCACGCCTGGCGGCAATAAAGAGGCGCGGGAAACGCTCTGTTGTTGGAGGTTTTTACGAGGACCCATCATCCTGAGTAAATTAGAGAGGGTGATTATTCGCTCTCGCTGGCATGCTCTATTAAAAGGCTGAAGTGTGTGGGTGGGATTGCAGGAGGACAGCCAAGTGGCAGAACCCGTTAAGCAGGAATGATGCATGCTGGGAAAGAGACACAAAGTGAAAACATGAAACGCAGCACATAAAAGCCTCTTCCAACCATCCGCTCGCCCCCTTGCTAAGTTCAACCAGATCCTCTGAGATGAAGGAAAACCCTCGAAGCCGCCCCAGTCTCTCTCGTCCCTCAAGCCACAATTAGCCCAACCAATCAGGAAGCTTCTAGAGTCAGGAGATGATTAGCAATGCACATTAACCAGTCCAGAGCAGCATCCGTGTAAATAACGTGTACTGTATAAAAGCAAAGTAAGCTTGAGGGAGAAGCTCTCAGAGGTCTCAGTCTAGACTCATTCATCAGAGAGCTGTTCAGCACATTGAGAGTGTAAATCTTGGTTTCTGTAGGGTTAGGGTTGAGGGTGGGGAGGGATTCCCGGCAGCATCCAGACCGGGCAAAGGCATTAGGAAGCGGGGTGGATGACACAGATGGGATGTGAAATGGATGGTGAGGTATGAAATCTGAGCAGGTCAAGAGACATGACGCTGCCACTGAGTTGGTTCACAAAAATGACACGATGAAATATTCAGCTGAACATGTCATTCTGACAAGATACTTTTAGCAAGTGTCTGTTAGTTCCAGTTCACTTCTAGATTTAGCCAGAGTATGAGATTTGTGTTTATTTCACTTAAATATACTTTTTAAAACAAAATAGTTAAAATTAAAACTGCATTATAATAGACAATTCTTTATTCAAAATGTAAATTAATCAACAATATGTAAGGCATAAAATGTACAATCAGCCACCAGCCATGATCAAAACTTAAAATGAAATATATTAAAATTAATATCACAAAAATTATATTTTTCATATAGTAAACGTTAATAAATAAATAAATAAGAATGTGGTGTAGATGTACTAAGTTCACCTAAGACTGGACGATATGACCAAAAGTCAGTACCGCTAATTGGGCGGCACGGTGGTTCGGTGGGTAGCACTGTTGCCTCACAGCAAGAAGGTCCCTAGTTCGAGTCCCTTTCTGTGTGAAGTTTGCATGTTCTCCCCGTGTCTGTGTGGGTTTCCTCTGGGTGCTCCGGTTTCCCCCACAATCCAAAGACATGCAGTATAGGTAAACTGGACAAAGTAAATTGGCTGTAGTGAGAGTGTGTGTGTGAATGAGTGAGTGTGTCCCAGCATTGGGGTTGCACGGGTTAGTGCACTCTCAGGGCTGGGTTGCGGCAGGAAGGGCATCCGGCGTAAAACAAGTGCCAAATCGGCTGTGCAGATCACTCTGCTTACTTGTGGCAACCCCTGATAAAGGGAGCAAGCCGAAGGAAAGTCAGTATCGCTAATTATCACAATAAATGTCAAATCTTTAGTTCTAGACAAAAAGACAATAGTTGTGTCTTAACAAAAATGTGGGTTTCGCTGTTTAAAAAAAATGAATGGATGAATCCAAGGTTGAAAATATTTTAACATTTCAAAGGTTAGTTAATTCAGAATTCAACAATAAAGCAAAAAAAGAGAGAAAGAAAAAAGAGACAAAAAATTCCTTGGTGAATGTTAATATTACACAAAAATCATTCTTAAACAAATTTAACATTTAAAGTCCCCCTGTGGTGAAAATCAAGTTGTTTATATGTCTATGTGATGTTTTTAATATGCTTTTAGACAAACCATGTGCCAATCCATTAATCAACACCATTGTTGAGTATTTTCTCTTTAAAACTGCAGTTTCCCAATGGCAGTCACAGAAATTCGGCTTGAAACAGCCTTTGGTTTGCTACGTCACAAACCAATAACCAATCACGTCAAGGGATAGATTCCTATCACTAGAATGAGAAATATACCAATACTAGCAAAAAAACAAAAATAATTTAGAGGAAAAAACCCATGAAGCTGTGGTTTAATGTGAATTTAGAACCGCTAACTTAAATTACAACCCGCGGCAATAGTGTAAAAGTAGCCCGGAGTCAGACCCACCTCTCCTGCATCGGCATCTGCACTTCACGCGCGTCTGCTCGCGGACGCGAATTAAGAATCACAAACGGCTGCATTCAGTCTTAACGGCATTTTAGGACACACCATCGTCAAGTAAGTAACTTTAATGAATTTTACAGTATTCACTGTAGTTGTCCGCTAGTAAAAACATAGTTTTATCAGTCATTATCCGTGTGTGCCATTGTTTTGCGTTTACTACAGTTCAGTGGATCAGGAGGCGCTGGCTGCTGTGACTGAGTGGAGGCGGGGCTAATTTGCATATTCATAGATCCGCATAAATGAGGTAATAGTAAATGAGGCAAGGGTGTTGAGTTACATTCAAGCTATTTTAAGGCATGAGAAAATTATTTTCACAAGAAAAAACATTTAAATATGTCAATTTGATGATCAAAGATAAGTTTTAAGGGATAAAATATTTGACTACAGGGGGACTTTAACATATTTTCCTGGCCTCATTTGAAAGCAGCTCCACTCAAGTACATGAGCTGTCCGTGGTTCTGAAATTGTGTTCCAACTGCAGAACAATCCCAAAAAACTATTTTAAACTCTTTATTTATTTCGAACAATACACTTTTAAACTTCTATAATGAGACATTCCAATTCATTCTCAAAGCACTGAGAGAAAAGCTACAATTAAGAATTCATTTGGGATTCAACAGTTTGACCTAAATCTTTCAAACTGCATCACAGGAGCCCTTAAAATAATAAGCTTCAAAGTGCACAACTATTTCAATGTAAACTTTGTTCTCATCCTCCCGACTGTTATTCTCAGGATATCAGATGGGAAGATCTGCTCCATGTCTTCATACTGACAGATCAACACACAGTCATTCCATTCACCAAGAATGTGACTTGACATTAAACGCCTGTAAACAAGCAAACATAATTTGGGTGATTTAGGCGACTCTACCGTCCGCAGTCTGTTAGAGAGCAGTACACAAAGGATATTCCCCTGTAATTGTGTTAGAGGTTCCTGGGGTGGAAACACTGGATTAGAATTAATCAAGAAACATCAAACACTGGAGAGCTTATTCTTATTGACTGAACAGATTTAAGGACACATTAACAGAGAATCTGAGTGGGAATAATAGGAAGAGTTTAATATGAGAACAGCACTACAAATGCATCACTAAAAAAAGGATTGTCTGCTTATCTCCACATAATCCCTCATAACACACAAAAATTATTCAGAGACTCAGCCAGAGAACTGTTTTATTCTGAGTTCTGTCTTAAAATATCTCTGTCTTTAGCTGATGTGGGAATGAAAAGCTGACGTTGAGATTGGCAGTGTGCCAAGCCCACTGAGCATCTCAGCTGTGAAGTGTTATCAGTCCAGCTCACAGTCAGACACAGGCTAGACGTCTGCAAGCTCTGCCTTAAAAACAGCTCCATCACGGCCCTGTGAAGATTTCACTCTCTCTCTGACTCACAGGAAGCTAGAAAGGTCACTGATAAAACATCCACTGAAGATTTGTCTCCTTTGTTTAACTCAGATACTTATTCTAAATGCCATGAGTTTACGTTCACAATAAGAGGAAATGTCTGTCTGGCAAATTTA
>JAFVLL020036882.1:23351-65173 GCA_021397915.2 Tor tambroides | reverse complement strand
TGTGTACAAGAGGTAAAAAACGATATATAAATACTGTTCGTTTTCTCACACAAACCGCTCGTTTCGTGTCTTAGGCCATCAATGTGTAGTTACGACGGGGAATTGTTTGATTTGGATTTCTCTGTGCATGTTCTTTTTCCCTCTTATAGTTACAGTGACCTATACCTGCCATTATATGACTGACAGACCAGAACGGTTTGACCTAAAAATATCAAAATTGGATCTACTGAAGAAAAAAAAGACACCTACATCTTGGATGCCCTTGGGGTAAGCTGATAGATATCAAATTTTAATTTCAAAGTGAACTATCCCTTTAAGGCATTCTACTAACCATAAGTAACTTTGCAACTACACTTCTTAAATTATTCTACCAACCTTAACCCTAACCTAACAGTATACTCTGATGAAAATGTCTTAAAATATTATTTAATGTAAAAGTCTGGTACAGCAATCTACATTTTACCACCCCTTTAAAACACAGTTTGAAAACTTTAACTATGCTTTCTATTTATGATGTATCTCTGACTGCATAAGCCAGTCAGCTCACAATGATTAACTAATTACAAACTAAAGAGATCTAGCGATCAACACATCAGAGATTCAAAGCCGCAAGTTAAGATATTTAATCACATCAATCTGTCTACTTTCAGCTCAGTATTGCTTCCTATTGAGTGAAACCTGGATTCTTTAAAAACCTATCACAATCCACACTGTATCTACACCACGGTTTAGTAGAAAACTCGATGATAGACATATATATCAGCAGCGTGTATTAGCTATTAATAAGGCTCACACGAGTGCCTGTTGCCAGGTTTCATTTAGCGCAGTGTTCCGTTCCACTTAATCTGTATGGTAATGATATCATATTCACATCAGCACAATACCCCTATTGAGTGTCGTGCCAAGCTCTCCACATCTGTTTTCTGTTTTCACCTGTGGAGGCATATCTGAGCACAGCCCAGCCCAGTCCAGGCCCCATATGTTGAAAGTGACTCGAGGGATGAGTGCTGATTTTGGACAGGCTTCCCTATCTTCGTATTGTCTTAATCAGCGAGGACACCAGAGGTGTATTGGACCTTTTGTGCATGAAGCGGTAGTGTCATGTGACCTCTGAGTGGATTAGAGGGATGATGGTCGGCTCAGGTTTATGGCAACACTCACAGACACAGCAGGGAAAAGAGTTATGGGACTTATAGAGTCTGTTACTGATGAAGTGAGTGGTGAAGAGGAGAAGAAAGAGAGAAAATGCTGAAAAAGAGAAATAGTTAAAAAAAAATATTCAGAGCTTGATCCTTTAAAATCTTAGAAAAAAATAACTATATAAAAGAACTGAGAATGTATAATATAATACAATAATATAAAATAAATAGCTAAAGGATGCAGAAAAAAGAAACAGTTAAAAGAAAAAAAAATTATTCCGAATTGAAATGTCCGTTAAAATAACGTACCATCTGCACTACACCTAAACCTACGCGACAGTATGAACAAAAATGTGACATAAAAACACAAATCGCAAGCATGCCATTTTAGCTTGTTTTTCGATCTCTCATCTTTCAGCTCTTTCACTGTCAGTTATGTTTTTGACGGGATTCGTACCCAAGGATTTCAGATCTTAAGTTAAATTCCGTGCCGGCTGAGCTACCGAGCAAGCTTGTTACATCTAGAAAGTGAAACATATGGAGCTGTAATCATAACTGTGTATGAAAACAATTACAAGTACTCACTGTTTTACTGCCTCTAGTGTTTATTTCTGTTGGAAACTGCAGTGATATGTACTTATTGGTACATATTTTGCATCTTGCAAAAAAGTTCCCAGAGGTACAGTACATTTTCATCATGAGACCAGGTTGCATTTCAGCTTGTCAACAA
This sequence comes from Tor tambroides, assembly GCA_021397915.2. Taxonomy (NCBI): domain Eukaryota; kingdom Metazoa; phylum Chordata; class Actinopteri; order Cypriniformes; family Cyprinidae; genus Tor; species Tor tambroides. Next base: position 63,304 of record JAFVLL020036882.1, on the reverse strand, counting down.
TATTGTTGTATTGCGCATATAAGTACGACTACAAGTTTAAGATTGCACATATGAAACAGGAACAAAATGTGAAGACGAGAAATCAGATTTCAAACAACGGTAGATGGAGAGGATAGGGAGTTTGAGGGAAGCAAAGAAAAAGCAAGAATACAAAGACCCCAAGGGACGTCCCATGCGCATATCTCAAACTAAACCCTGAATGAAACCAGCCTCAGTCGCCACAAATTAATTCGGGAATTTGGGAATAAACCTCTATGGGTCCACAGAAGAAAAATGAACAACCAAGTTTTTTTTTAGTCACACAATATTAGTTTTATACTAATATAGAGAGCTGTTGAAAACAAATGCTGGGTAAGTCTATTAAAAATTCCTCTGTTGTAACAGAGTATGTTTTGGCAGAGGTTTCTATTGACCAGAGCCAATACAGAGAGCTGGCTTCCACACCATCCCAAAAAGAATACAGAAGTCAACAGCACTGGCCAAGGTACAGGGCCATAAACATTTACTGCTGGAGCTGATCCTGAGACCTCCTTATGCTCATCTGATGTCTTCATGCCAGAACAACAGCATTTCTGCCATTATAGGATTACAGCCTTCTATAAATAAAGTTGAGTTTGTTTTTATTGATGCTTTTCATTTTTGTCAGTTCTGAATGAAAAATCCAAAATCCTAATTGAAAGCACTTCTAAATGTATGCCTTTCATTCAAACAAATAAATAAATTTAATATATTAGCAGTGCTGGGTAGATTACTTACATACTGTAGTCCATTACTGATTACAAATTACGTGATGAAACTTGTAGTTAGTAACATACAGTAATCTGGATTACACATATTAGGTAATGTATTCAGACTAATTTTGGATTACTTTTAGACTTCTTTTGACCTAACTCATTTACCGCATAGACTTGAATGGGATTACTGTGCACCATACTAAAATTATATCCATTCTTTGTTATCAAAATCATGAAATGCATTAAACATTAAACTGTATATAAGTGGCAGGTCCAATTACAAAGGAAAATTTAAAGGAATATATGAAAAGTTCAGATGCAAAAGCCTCTAAGTACATCTGATGTTTTTCTTTAAAATTAGCATTTCTGTCTGGCTACTATGTACTGTATAGGTTTCTATGTAAGTACTGGTGCTTCTGAATGGGTTGAGGCTGGGATTTAGTGCATTTGAAGTGAAAGTACTCGATGTACATATACTATGTGTGGAGAGCATTCACTCAGTATCATTGTCTCATTTTTGATGGCTTTTAGAAGCTTTTGCATTGGAACTCTTCATATATATATATATATATATATATATATATATATATAATTTGGGTGAATCAAATTATGAATAATGTGCTGCCATTGTGTGAGTAATATGTAATCATGTAATCCATTAAAAAGAAACTGTAATCTGAGCATTTTAAAATGTAATAACATAATTACAAGCACTTTATTTTTGGAATCTGATCATGTAATTCAGATTACATGTAACCAGTTTTATGTTGTCAATATACCTTCATATCCACTTAAGAACAGCACCTCTTGCACAACCAATTTTAACGGCTATTATTAAAGCCACTACAAATTCTGATCTGAAAAGCTGAATAATAACAAAGGGTTCAACATTGAAACGACTAGGTCAGAATGCAGGGTGTTCCCAAATGTTTGTCAGAGACTATAAAGGAAACTGCATTCCTCTTTCAGCATTTATTCATATAAAGAAAAAGCACATTCCATGACAACTGCAAATAACAGATGCAATTATTTCTTGCCTGATCCGGATGCAACACTCCACAAATTATGTTTTGGAAAACAGAAACACTTTCCCCTCACCTTAAAAGAAGTTCAAGAAATTAACTGCCACTTGAAGTTGTGGTTGAGAACAATTATATCAGGAAAATTTATTAGCAATGTTTCAAGGGAAATAAATAGAAAGGAATGTCTATAACTAACAAGAACAAGAGTTCCCCTCCGGCAACTTCCCATCTGTAGCACTGCTCAAAAGCATCGGATACGAGAGAACGTTTATTAATCCTTTCCATTATACAAAATGTCAGTCAAGCAAAACAAAAGATACATGATACAAACACACAGTATCCTCTGCATAAGAGCGGTTTCTATGGTGTTATACAAATATTGCCATGTGAAATCAACACTGAACTGTACTGTTTGGTAAGATTTGTAGTACTTGATCGGATCGACTGCACATTTTATTTGCATTGGATCCACAAATTACATACCTTCTGACAGATGTAATTCTGGATGTAAACTACACGTACATTGTTTCCAACATATCAACAATACATCAAATTCAATCAGCTAATCAAAATATTCATTGATTAGATATATTTTGATTCCAAAACTCTGAGCATCTAAGGACAAGGATTTCCCACTTATGCATACCCTAAAATGCAAAACTACCTAAACTGAAAAGGCCAAGGTCTATGTGCTGGGAACTCTAGACTTAGACAAATGAAAGCTCAATGAGTGATAAAACCAGAAGATGGGACACTGCGAGAAAAACCAGAATAGACTCTATCCTGTCCAGATTACTACGACAGGCCATCCATCAGGGCCGAGAGACTGGTCTGAATGCATGGCCACTTCAAGAATGTAACTACTGAAGAAGCAGTTAGTGTGGAGACAGAGGGACTGGGGTGAGGGGTCGACAGGGGGCATGAGAGGGTGAAGGGGGGGGACAGGACACGAACAATGAGGGGAAAAAGGAGGTCTTAAGAGTGAAGGACAAGGATGAGGAGAGACAATGAAGTAGAGGAGGGATATTCGGGCCACCGAGGACGTGGCTCTCATAGGGACATTCTACAGTGACACCCACAAGGGTGAGCGGAGGTCTAGGGTCTGGTCTAACATTGCAAATTTTTCGGTTTGCACAACCTGACTCAGGAATTTTCATTTGCATCTCTGTCAATGCCTGTGTTAGCATTCTTTGAATATTTTCTACAAAAGCGACAAGTTATTTCTATTCAGTTAGAGAAGTCAGATTATCACAAAGAGTTAAAGAATATTATACATACTTGAAAGCTAGTTTATTTATTGCAACCATCCAGAAATAAATAACTCAAACCTAAATATAATAGATTTAAATAAAATAAATTATATTAATTTTCTTTTCAATTCTTGACTGCATTATAAGAGTAACTATCACAATTTTATTTTGTCAAATGTCATGCTGATTGTTTAATCCATGAACTAGTAGTTAGAGTACATACTCAATATGAGTTGCAGTGCTTAAAAGAGTGATTAAAGTCGTTTCCTCTCCTTTTTCCAGTATGATCAATAAAAAAAGAAAGTCAAAAATAAAAGACCATGGCACTTAAAGTTGCACCCAAAAGCACTGTGTTGGTGATGGCAATGCAAACTTTCAGTATGAAAACACCCATGATATAATCAAATATTCAAGATTTGGGGCGACTAAATAGCATTGAAAAATCCATATTGATCAACCACTAATCTAAATTTTTGAATGTCTATTGTGGCTATACAGCCATGGGAACCACAATAGGTGTCATCAGATGAAACTAAGAAATAAGAAACCATTGTGTTTACAAGTGTGCAATTTTGAATGAATTTGAATTATACGAAAAAAAGAGTATGTATGACGCTCCATCCCTAAACTTACACCTCAGTTGCCAACAGAGTTGCCGAGTGAGGTTGTACAAATTCACACAAATTTGCAACAAATCAAAATAGTATAGAATAATAGAATATAATATTAAAGGGGTCATGAACTGAGAAATCAAAATTCCCTTGATCTTGACATTTAAGAGATCATTGTCCTATAAAAACATCCTGTAAGTTTCAGAACTCAAAATTCGTTCGTTAATCTAAAAACTGCTTATATTGAAGCCAGTCTGCCAAAACGACAGCTTCTCGAATGTTCTACTCTATGATGTAATAGTGTGGCTAAACACCGCCTCCGCAGAAGAAAATCAATGCCTGCTTCTACATCGCTGCCTATTTAGCCCACCCACCATTTTACGCACGTAGTGGGTAAATAACGAGAGAGGCAAACGTAGGTCTACGCAGAAACCAAACGATAAAGATGGCTCCGAAGACAACAAGACGCCTCCTTTGTTGACTTCATTTTACCGCAGATTCGTTTACAAAAAATGCGTAATTCGACGTAGGATTTTCAGAAGGATTAAAAATAAAAGACACTTTGCTGACTATATTGGATCTGACAGTAATGTTGCACCACACAAGTGTGAGTAACTGTTTTTATTATGTGGTCTCTATTGCTTTGTCTGTTATTAAAGATCGTTTGATATGTACTGAGTATTTATGCGTTTTTTAATCTAAATCACAGCAGTGTTCATCTGTGAGGAATGTAGGCTATCAAACATACATAACTATTAGCCAATCATAGCAGTGGGCATTTACTTCCGAGTCTACAATCCGCCACGCCTATTCAAACAAAGTGTTCTAATGATGAGGGTTAAAAACAGGACAGAAAATAGCTTATTACTTCTAAATTAGGTTTTTGGTGTAAAAATCTTGAAAAAAGCAGTGCATGACCCTTTTAATAGAATTCCTTTGATGCTGTGAACAGACATGCACACTACAAACACGAATCTCACTTTTACTGCCTTTACACGCCCAGTATTACATTGGGATGCCTATAACCACATTTCCCTGGATGCGTCAATCATCACAATCTCATATCATAAATATCAAAGCTGTATCTTATGGAAAGCTCCAGGGAAACATTTAAACGACTCTTGAACAATTTTTAACAAGACACAAACACTTTCTGCAGCTTTAATTGCTATGCTTTCTTTCTTAAATGAGTTTTATTTTCCATTTATGGCCAAATTCTTTGCTAATTATATAGCCAACAAGGCGATCTTTCATCCAGTGCTCTTTGACAGAAATGACAGCATAAAGGTGTAATTTGGAAAAAGCTCAACTTCTGTCAGAGAGAATTGGCTGGGTGGAAACCTGCACTATTAATCTGCTGAAACTAATGAATGGCCCATTAAACACTCTCAGAATCTGACATGGAAACCAGGAATATTAGCACAATAACAAAAAATGCATCATGCATTATTAACTCTGATAACGACGAATATGACTATATGCATTCGTTTCCCTCCCTCTTATTCTCTTCTCTGTCAAAACAGTGTGCCATGTTGAACTGTAAATGTTGAACAGCAGTCATGTGGCTGCAATACAGGGCAAATGTATATTTTCTTTCTTCACTGTGGTCCCGAGAACCAGGGACGCTGCGGTGACTACTGCATCTGTTACCAATCCAGATAATTAACCATTATTTCAATTTGCAAAAGCGCTTTTATGCCACATGGCTGCAGAAAAGCAGCAGAAGCGAAACAACGCAGAGGTGTTTACTGAAAAAGCAGAAAGCTGTGCTGGGTAATGTTTGATCAACAGAGCGCAGCACTTTTGGTGGAAAGTTTGCCAACTGTAACAACAGCCGAACGAGCGCTTGATCACCATTAAATTGTTTAACAGGCGCTAAACAAACAACTTGTGCTTCAGTGTTGATAATTATGGCAGAATGTCTAGAGAACGTCATGCAGAACATATCTTCATACAGATAATGAGTTTTCAAGTATTTATTAAATAGAAACTAGGATTTTGTTGATTATTTTGAAAATAAACAATTGATAAAGTTCATTTGATATTTCTCTTACACAAATATACCATAGTATATGGTATGGTCTGAATCTCTGAAGTATCTTGGTTTTTAACCTTGACACACAACAGTTAAAAAAACATGTCCACATATTTTACCCAAAAATAAATAATCAATTATATGTTTCTTGAAGAAAACATCAATAAATTAATTAATAATAAAAAAAACAATCTCATCCCTTTACTGTAATTTGCAAAAAGTAAAAATAAAAAGTAATTAAAATTAGATCTATCATTTTTATCATTTAATTATAGTCATTTTGTTCTGTTTTTTTTTTAACTGCAGTTTTAAGCGACACCAGAAACATTATGTAAATAAGAACTTGGAGGAAGTGTTTAATTTCTATTTAAAAAAATAATAATAATGTCAACGCAAAAAAAAAAAAAAAAAAAAAAAAAAAAACAGGCATAAAACAGTCTTTATTTATGAAAAATAAAAATGATGGTGAAATGACACCTGAAAATGTTTGAAGGCCACACAGAACTTGTCAAAGTTCTTTCTGTTTCACCTTTATAGAAAAAAAAATGCAGCCATTGTCATTTTGTAGCGACCGCAACATGACAAAGAACTTCAAATTCTTCAGATGCTTCCAACACCTGATAAATCACCAAAACAAAGACTCAAGAATTCCAGAACAGAACCACAGGCTGTTTCTATTGTCCTTATTTTCTAAAACTCAGCAAACATGGGGGTCATCTATTCACAAATATGGTGTCTAAAACCACTCCCTATGACCCAGTATCGTTTATAGAGAAGAGAGAGTTCATTGATCAGTGCAGTCAACTGACAGAGAGAAGATGGCTATGCAGGATTGACGGTAGAAACTGAAAAGAAAATGAGAAGAAAGGTAGAAATATTATAGAAATGGTTCTGCTTTGCTGCTAAATGGATAACTGATTTTGTCACTGTAAAACTCAAAACAGACAAAAAGCTAATGAATACAAGCTTACATGATGGTCCCCCCATCTTTATGATTCACTTACTTGAAGAGGTGACAGAAATTCAAACTCCTATAACCTTATGCTTTGTTACGATTTCAAATAATGTAGACATTCTGTTCAAATAATTACAACTGCTCACCCTACATCTTCAGTGCATAAAAAAATACATAAATCCAACAAGGCCTTAGAAAATGAGCTACAAGAGAATCTGCCCTCACCGCTGCTTTCCTGATAAATACTCAATCTATATGTAAATATAAGGTACTTTTGAAATATCTGGAAGGAATAAAAATGTATTTCCTTTTCTCATTTGATCAGTGCTCCCAGAGCCAAACCTATGACTTTTAATGAAAAGTGTTGGGCAGACAGAAAGAGTGAAGCAGCGATAGAAAGGCATGAACGCACACTACAGAATGAGCGGAAACGGCTACAGGTCGCTAAACGACCTTGAGAAAGTTATCTATTCTAAATCCAAATGGGTTTGTTGCATGTGAAAAGCTCAGCAGATTTCCTACAAAAATTGGAACAAAAAATTAAATGCTTGGTGAACACTGTCGCTTTCAAAGTTCAGAAATGTTGAAAGGTTAAGTAAATATCTACATAACAGGTAGACGCAAGCACACTGACTCCAAAAGTTTGGAGATTTCACGTCAGTAGCAACATATCTAAAGTCCTTCAAGATATTTCATGCACATGACTTGCAAATAAGTCTCAAATCTATAAGAAAAGCTGCACAATCTGAATGAAAATCTGAATTTAGGTTCCAAAAATTCATGCATATATTCATCTTTTTTCTTAGTTCTCACATTCACACCATGTTGTAAGTTGGGACTCAGCTGGAAGGCAAGTTTTCCCATTGCTTTTGCTTCAAACCAGATGTTTCATAATGGATGCACAGCAGAAAGATGAACACTGACACGCTATCAAGTCCCAAATCAACTCCTTGCTCCAGACCTAACAAGTTATTTACTGATGCTTCTCAGAGATGAAAATCAAAGCCTGTAATCCTAAAACTATATTGTCACAATGCGCCAATTTATGTTCCTTCTTTGAAGCAGCAGTGAGTAGATATGGTATTCATACACAAATTTGTGTGTAATTAGGCTTCTAATGAGGTGTTCCCTGATCTTAGATGGGACAGTCTTGGATTGTTTGAGCTTAAACAGCTGGTCTGAATGCCCAGAAGTTGCAGGTTCAAATCGCAGGCCAAAGATTTTATAATTAAATTGCATTAACACAATAAATAGGAAAAATTTGATTTTTATGCCAGCAGCAGTCTTGGCCTGACCACAGACGTGACACCATCCATTTCCTTGTGAACCTCTAAACCCCTTCCTTATGTAATTTCCCTATAAAAATAGCCTCTTTAATTTGTAATTTACATGGAAAAGTACACAGTGTTACTGCCTTAATGTTCTTTGTTTGAAAGTTTGGAGTTCATTGCAAAACAACAGTGCAAAAGCCCATCCTAATGCTTTCATGCCATTCCAATTAGTGTATTTTACTAGGTTAAACAGTTTTCTCTGTACTCATGGAAGAGTCTGAGAAATAAAACAAAGCCCCACAAACAAACCAAGCTAAGAACACACACAAAAGCTTTGCCATTTTCACAGAAACCTGTAATCAGCTCAGCACTCTGTGGTGCAATATAGCTACTGTCACGTAATGAGAACAATTGTCCGATAAAACACTGAAGGAACAGCCTTCATTCTTATACAATTAATGTTTAAACAAACTTAACATTTTAAGATACTCATTAGCCTTTCTTAGTTTAATTTATCAGTTCATCTCTTCTTAATCATTGTAGTCCCCTGTGCAAGTAGACGACACCAAAGACTCCTGTTTTTAATGGTGGACAACACACTAACCAGGCAAACATGGTAACAAAGACAATTGCTTACAATTTTTAATCATCAATCTCTGCTCTTTGAGAGTAAAGTATGGTAGGTCACTCACCACAACCTGGTCTGTGTCAAACTGTAATACAAGATTTTTTTCTCTCTCTCTCTCTGCCAAACAATAATCCTAGTTCACTTGGCGGCCATCTTGGAAACACCCCTAGCCATTTTCTAGGCATGCAAGCAATTTACTGGAACTCCATCTGCTGGAATAGACAAAAATTGAAGATTACATTTCAGTATCAACAAGCTATACCATATAGCTAGTTGATACTGAAATGTAATCTTCAATTTTTGTGATTAATTGCTAAGATTACATGTAATAATCTTAACAATTTATCACAAATGTTGATTCTTTAGCTCAAATATCATGCTTTAAAGGGATAGTTCACCCAAAAAATGAAAATTCTGTCATTAATTACTCACCCTCATGTCGTTCCAAACGCATAAGACCTTTGTTCATTTTCGGGACAAAAATTACTATATTTTTGATGAAATCCAAGAGCTTTTTGACCCTACATAGACAGCAACGCAATTACCACATTCAAGGCCCAGAAAGGTAGTAAGGATATCATAAAAATAGTCCATGTGACGTCAGTGGTTCAACCGTAGTGATGACAATGAAGACTTCTAGTGCACAAAGAAAACAAAAAATAACAACTTTATTCAACAATTCTTCTCTTCCGTGTCATTCTGCATCGTGGTACTCTCATAAATGGTGGCAGAGACCCAGAAGAGAAGAAATCGTTGAGTAAAGTCGTTATTTTGGTTTTCTTTGCACACAAAAAGTGTTCTCGTAGCTTCATAAAATTAAGGTTGGACCTCTGATGTCACATGGACTATTTTAGGGATGTCCTTACTTCCTTTCTGGGCCTTGAACGTGGTAGTTGTGTTGCTGTCTATGAAGGGTTAAATAGGGCTGGGCTATTTTTCCGATTTTATTGATTAATTTGAATTTAATGTTTTGCCACAATTTTATTTTTTATAAATCGAGGAATCACGATTTTGAATAGAAATATTACCAAACGTTAGAATTAGACACTTTGACAATATGCCGGTGATAACAGTAAAGCAAAAGAACGATCTAGCCGCAGTGGAACAGAAAAAAATGCAACAAGATAGGAGCTGAAGTTCTTTTAACTTGAGCGCCGCGTTTTTAGAATGCCGTTTCATGCATGAGACGCTGCAAGAGAAGCAAGTGCAACAGTCAAACACGTCCATGTTTACATACAATAAACAATGGAAAAGCAGCGCAATTGAATAAAAAACCTGCATTTCAAGTTTGCATCATGGTGACAGGCTGAAAGCTGCTGTTCATTGTTTTTACAGAACATTTAATAATAGTCTACTGGTGTTCTTCAGTCATTTTGAATTTGAATTACCTTGACTTTTGAGAATTTTTTAAAGCATTTTCCTTGTATTATTTCTGAACAAATGTATAAGGCAAGTTTGTACAAGATGTAGTTGTAGTTCATGCATCTTTTCTAGAAACATATTTAACAAGTGATCTGTTTAACATTACATCATGTTGACTATATCATGTGTGGTGCACTTGGAATAGAATTTTCTTTAACTAGAGGGTTAATAAAGAAAAAGTTACTTGAATCATGTTGCAGTTACATTTTCAAGTTGACTAGTTAAAAATCGTACAAAAAACGAGAATCGGTCAAATGTTCGGACAAAATCGAGATTTTTCTTTTTTGCCATATCGACCAGCCCTAGTCCTAGCCCTAGAAAGCTCTCACATTTCATCAAAAATACATTAATGCACATTTGGATGGACGTGTAAAAAATGCTTTCAAAACTTTTAAAAACTTTTTTATTTCTACTTTAAAGCATGCATCAAACTGAGAGCTGCTGCCTCTGCTGGCCTTTTGCTGTATGTGCTGTAAGTTTTGTTGTAAGGGATTTTGTCATTTTTGTCAACTGATTAAACTAGTTCCACAACAGGCCTGTTAATTAACCGTGCATGCAATTCAATTAGAATATGTTGAAGAATTGTGTTGAATTAGCTCATTTTAATTTTCATTTTTCTGAGTAAGAAAAAACGTAGAAAGAAATAAAAGTTATTATGGAATATAAACAGTTGCATAACAGGTCAAAACATGGCGCAGCTCTGAATGTCAGCGAAGCGTCAGAGAATAGCACAGGACTCTCTCTCAGCTCCTGTCGGATGAACGTATCACAGCTCCATTTGGAGTGCTCTGAAGAGGAACATCGTGTCTGTGTTAACAGGCAACGAGAGATATGGGGGCTTTTCTCCCCGAGCAGATAAACGAGAGGATGAGAGACAATTTGCAGGGACTCTGAGCACTTCAAGTTCTGGCAGCAGAGGTGAGAGCTTTCAGCTCTGCCGTGCCGCGCAAGCAAAGAGTGAGAAATCACAGCGCCGAATAAAAAGCTGTGATTCATTCGCTCATTACGTTGTCTGGAGGTTAAAGTGAAATCATTTTCCTCAAAGAGATGGGGGGAGGGATGAACATGCAAAGATAAAATAGCACTGTCAGTAAATGCACAAACCTTAATGTGGCACTGTTATAACTGCAGCCCATTTAATTCAGAAAGTGAAAAGCCAAAACAACACCCATTTGAAATGAATAAACAACTTAATAAATAGAGGTTTTCACTTTTTTTTGAAGAAAATGTGAGTGGTTCTTGTCTAGGAAAATAACTGAGTTGTATAAGGTATTCTGAGCGGTGTTAAAACTCCTGTGATATTCTGGTCCCTAGATAAGGCTTTCTGTGTAATTCTGTGCTCCAGCACTTAAACTTTGCCAAACTCTCAGATAAGACTTTTGAAAAGACCTGCAGCACTGATGCTCCTAATTGCACAGGCCACGTTCTCTCTCCATAGTCCCTTCCAGGGGAAATGCTCCATAATCTGACACCCTGAGAGGGCAGCGCTGTCTTATTATCACAGGCCGCAGGCATGGTGACAAGCCTGGGGCGTGAGAGCACCTCTCCCATTTATTCCTATCACCGTCAGCTTCCTGTCAGAGAGCTGTCAGTCTTCCTGCAGAGTCCTGCTCTAGTGCTGATAAACTCCACTTAAATGTTTAAGTGTGTGTGTGTGATTAAGTGAGTATATGTGTTGCTTGCTGTACATGAGTCAGAACTTCCTACAAAAATAATTACTAATATTTTAGGTGTTATCAGGCTGACTGCACAACCATTCAGAGATTAATATCTGCCAATATAAATATCACTCAGTCAGTGTTTTTGGTATGTGGTAGTTGCAGTTTGGCAGAAGATTATTAAATGGCTATGTTCAGAATACAACAGTCACATACTGCATACTATGTGGTATACAGCTTTCACATGAACTCATTACACTGTACACTCACCAAAAAGGTACAAAAGCTGTCACTCGGGCAGTACCCTTTCAAAAGATACTAAATTGTGCTATTTAGGTACTAAAATGTAACATTTAGGTACAAATATGCAGCCTTTAGTAGTAAATATGCTACAAAGGCATACTTTTTAAAATGGTACTGCCCCAGTAACAGCTTTTGTACTTTTTATACCTTTTTTTGGAGAGTGTATGTTTAATTCAGAATTATTATCGGAAATAAAAAAGATTTCCTTTAATCCAGTCTTGTGCAAAATATTTGGTAATCTGATCAAAATAGAAAAAGACAGAATAAAATTAAAAAGACATTAAAACTAAACTAGAATAAAATAAAGACAAAAAACTAGAATTATTAAATTAAAAAATATATAAAAATTAGAGCACTATAAGATAAAAAATTGAAATACTAGAATAAAATACTAAAATAGAAAAAGACAGAATAAAATTAAAAAGACATTAAAACTAAACTAGAATAAAAGAAAGACAAAAAACTAGAATTATTTAATTAAAAATATGTACAAATTAGAGTACTATAAGATAAATATATTATATTATTTATTATTTATTTTTTTAAATAATGAGTAAAATATATTAAGTAAAATATATTAAAATTATTAAGTAAAATATATTAAAATTGGAATAATATAAATACTATAAAATTAGAATACTAAAATTAGAATACTAATTTTAAGTCTTAATATATTAAAATTAGAATACTATGAAATACATTATAATTAAAACACTAGGGTCAAATTAAAAAGATATTAGATAGTATTAAAAATAATAAAACTAGAATACTAGAATAAAAGAAAAAATTTAACTAAAATTTTACAATAAAACAGTATTAAAATATTATAAAATAAAATAAAAACAATATTAAGATATTGGATATATTAGCACCAGAAGAAAAGAAAAGAAAGAAAGAAAGAAAGAAAGAAAGAAAGAAAGAAAAAGTGGAAAATCAAACTGAGTGAATTGCATTGTGGGATTCAGTACCCTGGGCAGTGTGCTTAGATGTATATTGCACATTTCAATAAATGTTGTGTCATATCTTATTATATTAATAGAATTTGCATACTCTACACATTGACCATAATGTATTTTGCAGAAATAGTTTTCCAGTAGTGACTGAATAAACAGAAGTCTACTGCAGCAAATCTGGCATGAATTCAGTGAATTCAAAAACGAGCAAGTCAAACATTAATACTTAAAAAACCTAAAAAAAAGTTGTCAATTACATCAATACGAGTCGATAACAACCTCTGATTCATAACAACCTATGTGCATTTGTTTCTGACTAGAGGCCAAACACATGACCCTGTATAAACTTATACAGGACTGAACCTGTAATCATTCCACTTACTACAACACGGAAAGTCCACACACACCTCATCAACAAACACCTGGACCCATCCGCAGCTTTACTACCTCACCACCACAACAGAAATCCCACCAGCTGTTCATTAGTACTCAACTAAATGGGATTAATTAGTGTGGGTTTTATTTTAATGTTCCTTGTTGCTCTCCAGGGGTTGGTAAAAGTCCAGATGTGTGCAAAAACATGCCTGTCTTTAGAGTAAGTCTGCTTTACCTGTTTTAGGTAAAGACCATTTACCCCTGTCTATCCTCTGCAGTGAACAGTGGTCAAACCCATAAAACTGTTGTTATATCTACATAAAGGAAGCCTATATCAGCAATAATAAATAAGTCTCCCAAGATGTTTCTTGACGAAAACATTCAGTATGGTCCAAATCTAGTACTTCATTAGAACCTCAGGGGGTGGTGATGTAGAACCTGGTCCAAAGTAGGTGTTTGTATTTGACATTTATAAGTTTTGACATAATGAATGGCTAAAATATCTTGTTTGGTGTCAGGAGGCCACAGTGCTGCAGCCAGGTACTTAAGAAACACGCTAATGCCTCCGGACCAAAAACAACCTCTCAAAACCCCTTGTTGATTTATAAGACCTAATGCATGAAATTCAAATGTTCCTTCAAATGTTTTATTGTGTTGAATGAAACGCAGGAACTGATTTGGCTGGGGTCATGTGAAAGCCCGTTGTTTTATATTCCTACAATAAAGTCTGGCATGATACAATGAGGCGTTTTAAATAAGACCAGCTGCAGTTTTGATTTGAGCTACAAATGTCAATGTGACATGTGAACATTACCCGCACAGCTCATTGCTTACGCTGATGGCCTATCTAGAGTGTTTGGGATCGGTCCCAGAGCAAGGGGTCAAAGTTTTGCTGCGTTGAAACTACTGGAAAATGCCATAACCACAAGGCTGTAACCATGTCTTTAACATTGGGCTGGAAATTTAAGGGAATAAAATAGAAAAAGAAGAACATTAAAAGAACAAAAAGAATATTTTTTTGTAAAGTAAATCATTTCAATCAATCTGATAAAGTCTATATTTTCAATTCAAAATTGTGAAAAGTGACAAAAAGTTGAATGGTTTGCACCACTGGATATTACTGTTTGTTATTTAACATTTCTATCGTAAACAGCTGTCAAATGCAAAATTGTTGAACTATTTACATCTTACCTCTCACTCTTTCACCGTTAAACACTGAAGAGTCCTATCATGTTCGGTGCCTTCTTCGATTTGATTGGCCATCTCTGTCGTTTTGACATTATGAGGTGGACAAGCCTAAAAATGTAACAAAAAACATAGCACCAACAAGAATATCAAATATTGGGGGTAGATTATTCTAGCTAGCAAAATATTGTTCAAAATTCAAAATAATTGAAATATTATCACTTTATGATTTTTTTTTTAATTTTGTGTTTTAACTGGTGATCCTAATGAATTGTGTAGGGAGCCTGACTGTTACAATTTCATATTGATAGAACATTTCTTCAGTACAGTACAGTATTCCAGTTCAGTGTGTATATACTCCGACAGATTAGCCATAGACAAATATAACGATTAAGAGAGTTTTTAAAGTGTTTTATATATATATATATATATATATATATATATCTGTGGTGTACCATTCTCATGCGTTGTACTTGACAGAGTGTAGTAAGTGAAGTCTTTACACAAAAAAAGGTGCTGTAAAGATGCTACAAGCATCACAACAGTTAGCTAGCTGATATATAACCTATATAATCAGATACTTCACTATGCCATGCTTTTAAGCTTAGAACAGTTTCAAAACTTTTACTCACCTGGCTGGTTTAAAACGAAATCAAACATTGCAGCTCTATGGCTCTCTGTTGCCACCATGTGGCCTCTTGACACACTTCAAGAACCCATTGGCGACCAGAAAATAAACTACTGTGAACAGTAGGCTAACGGTTTTTAAGGATTAAATGGTATGGTCTGTAATAGCCAATAATATAAATAAATATGCACAATATTGATTCATATTTTTAATATTTAAATATTATCGTTGTTTGCTTTACAGACCACTTCGCAGCTACACTAGCAGTCAAAGTTTTGAATGCATTTGACAGAATCGAATTTCTTATGATTTTAAAGGGGACATAGGATGAATTTTTCACTTTCTTTTACATTTTGCGAGCTGTTTTCATTTATTTATTTACTTTAATTAAAGCTTGAACAATCAATACAAAAACAAACACTGCCAAGGGATTACACACTAAACCATAAAATAATAAGTGTTATTTGTGTTAAGTTTTAGTGACTTCACAACTGTAAAAATGTGAGGGAAAAGTGAGTAAAGAATGAGTATGTATTTTTTGTGTTACATTTTGTCAGTACACATTACATCAGCATTTAGAACTTCACAAGCCAGACAATTCGCTCTCAACTTTCGACTGTCAAATGTAATGGTACAAAATGACAATGCACACACTGAGTCACCCTAAAAAACAATTTACTGAGCGATCACAAAACAAAATAATGCAAGAGACACAAATAAGAGCACTCTGCAAAACAAACAAACGTTTTACAATTGCTTATATACAAAGTCAGCAACAGATCCATTGATTCTTCATGTGTGGATAGTTACATGAAGGAGAGAAGACACCATCCTGTATAGTGTTAAAGGCGGCACAGAGATAATCACGTGAGGAAACAAGCTTTGGCCACAGACCTGCTGCATTTGGGTGAGCAGAACCAACAACATGCATCATGTCTGAATGAATGAATGAAGAAATCACAGAGGAAGAGAGAAATGTGAACAGTGAAGGTGCGACCTCCATTCTTGTATTACAAGGCTGCAGGACTGTCTCAGCAATGTCAAGACAATCACAAATTACAATATTAGAACAAGGCCATTAATTTGTCCTGTAACATGAATAACAATCTGGAATTTCTGAACACACATTTGAGATTGAAAAAAGAAAAAAAAGCTAGAGAAAAGAAAAAACTTGGGGGGGGGGGTAGCATATATTAAAGCCCTTTACAAACAGGTTAAACAACATTCAATCTTGAATGATTACATACAATTTTATATATATGCATTAGTAGTTCTTATCTGTCAGAATTAATTTAATCTACTGGTGTGACAATGACATTCAATAACTATTTGGAATGATTAACAGTCTGTAATCGACACACCTATCACACCTATTTTTGGCAACTAATGCTTCTCAAAAATGTTAAGTTTCTCATATACTTTTGATTTTTACACACACATATACAGTCAAACAAAAGCCTTTGTTCTCAGGGTTAAGTCCATAAAACAACATAAGCATATGTTGGATTGAAGTATTTAAACTTAAGAACTCTCTGAACGCTTACTGTAGCTCACGACACCGCTGAGGTAGATTAGAGACACAAGAACAGTCTATTCATCTCAGTCTTCGAGCAATGAGTTCTTGGAAAACTACTGAATCATGCAGCTGATAGTGAGTCAGTAATAATACATCATAAATAACAGATGACTGCAATGTTGTTTTAGATGTAAAAGTAATCTTTAGAAGACAGGAAGAAGAACTTTGCAGCATTCAGGGGCTTGATAGGGGGAAAAAAACCTGTCAAAACAGTTAGCATTTGAGACACTGATAGAAAAAGTTGGATTCAATTTTTGTTAGTTAGTTGTTATTGTGGTCCTAACATGTACATAACCAATTAATGAGTAATTAACTTATCATACAATAATCAGTGCTAATGTAATAATGGCATCTACAGTAAGTTTAGATTAGCTGTTTGTGCTTATATAACACACCATATCCATTTTGGGCTTTAAAAATGTGAGTATCTGCAAAAGGCACTTAACTTAATGCTCACTAATGAATGTAAATGCCAAGATGTCCATCAGCGGTACACAGCGGTCTCATTAGAGGACAGTTTTCAGAATTGAGATGTGTTATGCTCAAGGCTACAGTATGTGAAGCATGCCCATGAGCTGTGGGTCATGAATATTAATCAGCTGGGTTTGTTATTGTAATGAGACTCAAATAGGAAAAAATTTAGACAGAGCCATGAAGATGATTCAAAACATGAGGAGACGCATTATAAAATCATCTTGACTAATGAATATTAATTATGGGACCATCAGCTAGTAGAATGTCCAGATTTGCTGAAAGGCAGATATTGGTAAATGTCTAGTCATCCAGCTAGTCACCCGGCTACAGTTCAAATTTGAACCCAAGCAAATATAAAATATTATTATTTCACAAATAGTTGGGGAGGATATAGAGTTTACAAAGAGTAAAGGAAAAACATCAGCTGAATTTTGACTACTTTTTAAAAATATGGGGTTAGTAAGATTTCTTGATGTTTTTGAAAGATGTCTCTTGTGCTCACCAAGGCTATATTCATTTGATCAAAACATAAAGTAACATTGTTAAATATTATTACAATTTAAAATAACTTTTCTATCTGAATATATTTTAACATGTAATTTATTTCTGTGATGGCAAAGCTGAAATTTCAGCATCATTACTCCAGTCTTCAGTGTCACATGATCCTTCAAAAATCATTCTAATTTGCAGATTTACTGTTCAAGATTGTTGTCCCCAAACATTTGAAAAGAAGTATACTTTTAAAATGAATTGAAGCCCTAAATATGCAATATTAGCTACTCAAATGTTCATTCTAAGCACTCTTTGTGGTAAAATGCTTTACTACAATAAATTATACAAAATAATACAAAAACATTAAACTAAGCAGACCAAAACAAAACCCCAAACAATAACATAATCTTATTTCACAGGATAAGAAGGCAAACTCTGAAACTGATTTAAACCATACCAAGGTTTACCATAAGAGGTTTAGCTCGAAATAAAATTTAAAAACCCATTCAGCCAACAAAACTGGTCAAATGATAGCAATTATGAGTTGAGTGAAGTCTGAGGCCCACCAGTGAAGATGCTTTACTGACAGTCTGTGTGTAATAGAGAGTGAATGAGACGGGCAGCTACTGGACAGACAGATGCGGCTGAGAGGGACTGCGTCACTGCTCACAGGAAGGGCCGGCCGGTTTGAAGAGCGCTGGACTGAGCTGGGAGCTGGAACAAGGGCAGGACTGAGTTACGGAGGGACGGGGTCTGCTTTCAACTTCTCCGAGATTTTGAATGCTGGATCAACCACTGCAGTGTTATATCTGAGGAAGGAAAAGATGACCAATTATGTTTTTATAATCTCTTTTGATTCACTTCAAAAATTTCTCTCAAATTGAAGCATTCAATTGTTGACCTCTCAGACTCTGTGACGCTTTCAAAACATTGGGCTGTTTGATAGCAAATCAAAATGTTGCATGCAAAAATATAATATATCAGACATCACACACTGCAGCTTTAAAATACAAATAAGAAAAATTATTGCTGGTTTCTTGCTTGTTCATTAAAATATCATCAAAGTGCAGCAACAGAGTGCTGCAGGGAAGCCATCACACTGGTTCCCTCAATAAAAAGTCAATAGGATTTTTCCACCGACCTTTGGATTATTACATTAAATCATTTCTGGGACCTACAAAAGTTTGATTCTTTCACATTTTGTTAATCAAAACCATCTTCACAAATGAACATAAGTTTTATACATTTTGAATCCTAAATACAATCAAGCCAGAAGTAAAAAGCTAGTTAGGCTATAAGCGGACTACACCAGTCAACGTCACCACCTTTAAGCTTCCAAGAACTCTTTCAGTCTTGATTTATAATGTACACTTTAGAAAGTTTGAGTTAGAATAGTTCGTATGGTGTGTATAAAGGCAATGAGGCTATATTTAACAAGGATTAGATCGTGCTGTAAAGTGTAAAAACAATCGTCAGGCCGTTGGCGCCCTCTGCAGGCATTTGATATAATACATAATGTACATTAAGTTATGTACAAGTTATGATTATATTATTACATTACGTATTTTAACGGTTTTGTTCAATAAAACCATGATTACTTGCTTTTGATATTTTATTTGAAGTTAGTGACAGCTCTAATGCTAATTCACTTTCTTATATGCAGCTATTTGATGACAGAAGTGTTGTGAAATGAATAATTACCTGACACTTGAATGACTGCTATCAGTGATTTTTGTAAAATAAATTGTCATCACTGACAGGTAAACAAGTGAATGTCTTACAAAAACCGTTTTATGTCATTACAATTATTTTCTTGTACAGACTAGTGAGTAATGTAGTGTACCAAATCTAAATGGACGGCTTCTCAGATTAGCGAAAATGAAGATGAAATCACAACCACCACAACTGTACTGCCTGGTAAAAACAACTCTCAATCGCTGCAACGTGAATGAGTCACAGCGAGGTGGTTCATGAGTCATTTGATTCAGTATTAGCTGCTGAACTCCAGCAGGCCTTTCTTCTTTTTGCAGTTCTGAATGCACATAATGTTCTGTCTTTCTCATACTTTTTCAAGAAATCGGAGCATCAACTTTTCCAAATTGAGACAATACACAATAAAAAAAAGGCTTTCAACATCAATAACATCATATGCTTGTGACACTCAATACCATAAAACTACATTTCGACGTTTCCTGCCACAATGCTAGGGTCTATGCTATGCAATTGCTATGATGTTTTAATTGACCAAACATCACAGTGTATGAAATGCAGTAACTCTCACCTATATTGTCTTTCTCTTTGCATGAAATGGAGTAGCAGCAGATCTCTCTGTCTTGAATGGCAGACAGGTTCCTGAGGAAAAAAGAAACAAAAATGGCAAAAATCATTTGTAGCCACATGTGAACTCTTTCTAAAGATCTGGGTGTGGTCTTACATCTTTTCGATTATTTGTTTCTCATCTAGTGCACTGAGGAGGTCTCTTTTGTTGCCAAGCACAAGTACCTGTGGAGGATAAAGCAACAATAAATCACCCACAATGCACCTCTTTAGTTTTAAACTGCACGTTTCACACTTTTGCTTCCATGATTTATGTTATTGGGTGTTGGTTCTACATCAGATCGTGCTAAAGCTGTCTTTTTAAATTGCTCACTTTAGCAAATAGTGGACAGCCCTGCCAAAAGTCTCATCACTCCCTACAGACATATAATCAATGAGAGATCCGTTTCCTCTGTGCTGATTTCTCTGCTGAAGATAAGACCTATAATGCCCCCAGTGAGGAGATCTCAGACCACAGGAGCTGACGGTAGAGATGCTTAGTCATGCTCCTTAAATACAACACAGTAGCTGGGGAAGGATCTGGAAAAGGTGTGGTGCGATGGCTAGGCTTGATTTTCTGTTTCAGAAAATTCAGCAGTAATAAAACAGCACAAAGTATTAAAGTGCCCCTATTATGCCATTTTTGAGGTTGCTAATATTGTTTTATGAGTCTCCTAAAACAGGTTTACATGCATCCAAGGTCAAAAAACAGTTTAGTTTTCTCAAAAAATAGCTTTAATTTTACCTCATTTCTAAATGATTCCTAAACGACTCGTGCGAAGCAGTTCGAAGAATCAGTCTCTCTAAACCCCGCCTTTGCGTGAGCCCTCGCTGCTGTGATTGGTCAGATGGCGCAGTCCTTTGTGATTGGTCTACCGCGTACAGCGCGAATGACAGCCATGGGCGGACATTATGCAAATGTGTTACTTTGTGACGTACAGCCATAACAGAATAAGATTCGAATTCCTAACGACTCGTTTAGGTGATTGCGAGCCGACTCTTTTTTTTGATAGACAATAACTTTACATATTGTGCACTTTCGGCTTCACAACTTTGCAGAAAGTTTATGTTCACATACTGCTACATGACACACTGCATGAAAGGTAATATTCGAAAAGGCATAATAGGGGCACTTTAATGAAAGAGACAGTCCTCCATTAACAGCACAAGGGAAAATGATCAGCTATAGTAATACATTCTTCTTACAGGAATGCCTTGCAGCTGTGGTTTTTCTAACAAGTTGTGTAGCTCGTTTCTTGAGGCTTCGACCTTTTCACGATCAGCAGCATCAACCATGTACCTGAAAACACCAACAGAGGCCTTAATGGAGTTGTTGATAATGTAAACACTAAAACTTTAGGTTAGGGATAATATACAGTCAGCCAGTTGCAAAATAAACCCTGATACGGTGAACAGAACCTCAACATGAAGCAGAGTGGTCCTGTGTCACAATAAAGGGGCTAATTTTGTGATAATGCCTGGTTGATTGTACATTCTACCACTTACAACACAGCTACTTATCAAAGAACTAAATAAATGGGCAAGAAATACTGATTTGAGTTTAACAATTAGTTTTCTTGTATAATAATATACATATCTTGAGCTAAGAAAAACAGTCTATTACAACACCGAAAACAAAACACTGAAACAACGTCTTTATTTATTTATTAATTATACACTACCATTTAAAAGTTTGGGGTAAGATTTTATTTTTTAAAAAAAAACAAAAGAATTTAATCATTTTATTCAGTAAGGATGTATTAAATGAAACAAAAGTGACAGTAAAGACATTCACATTGTTAGAAAAAAATTCTAGTAAAGAGTAAAAAGCTGTTCTATTGAACTTTCTATTCATCAAAGAATAATAAAAAAAATGTATCACCATTTCCAAAAAAAATATTAAGCAGCAAAAACAATTTTCAACATTGATAATAAGAAATGTTTTGTGAGCAGCTAATCAGCATATTAGAATGATTTCTGAAGGATCATGTGACACTGAAGACTGGAGTAATGATGCTGAAAATTCAGCTTTGCATTACAAGAATAAATAAATTATAATTTTTAAATACATTAAAACAGAAAAAAATATTTAAATTCTAATAATATTAGACAATATTACTATTTTTGATCAAATAAATGCAGCATTGATGACATTAAAAAAAAAAAACTTTTAAAAATCTTACCAACCCCAAAACATTTGAACAGTAGTGTATATTAATTTATTATTAATCTACAATCTTAGATACCTTTTTCTACGGACTGACTCGCAAATAATGTTTAGCTACAATGCCATACGCACTGCAGTTTTAAGTTCTCTCTCTTATCTAGCTCCTAGACACACTTTAATTGTCATTATGCAAAAATATCCAACCGCTCAATGGCACTGACTGATCAGAATCAAGTATTCAAGAGGGCAATGAAATAAACCATTCTAAAAGCCTCTATGAGGACAAAAAGCAGATGCTATACTCACACGATGGCATTGACGCCCCGGCAGTATCGCTCCCACATGCTCCTGAACCGCGGCTGCCCGCCTATATCCCAAATCTATGCAAAAACAAGACAAGTGGACATGATGGCAGGCACTGGCAATGAAACATGTTGAACTTGTGATGCATATAATTTACATTAAAGAGCCTTTATATCTGGATCCAAGAAAACCATCCTCGACGCAGAAGAATGATCAGTGTAGATGAGACTTACTTTTATTGTTACATTGCCTTTGGTGACTTTCCTCATGTTGAAGCCAACTGTAGGGATCATGTCTTCATTGAACTGACCAGACTAGTGGAAAAGAAACAGTTACATAAAACAAATCTGTATGTGAAATGACAATCTTATAGTCTAATGTCGCACAAAATAACAGCACGCAAGAGGATGTCAATGTTAAAATGCCGCTTTTGAATCCAAACAACTCACACAAGCAAGTCATGGGGAGTTTTAATAATAATAATGGGAAGTTTTGGTAAAGCAAGGCAGAAAGTTTCATGTTTCAGAATTTAGTAAATTGTCCAACAGATTAATACAATTGATTCTTTCAATCATGTGGATTTTAAAATATGTCAAATAAATGAATCCTTTTTAGGTGAAACCAAGATGTTCTTTTTAAAAAATATGACCATAACTAAGCCAAATCATTATATGGTATGTCCTCTATTGCAAAACCCTCATGTTGATGATAAAAATCCAAAAGAGTTTAGCTAACTTCATGGCTATATTACAAAACACCTAAGAATTGCAACTATGTAACTGCATGTTGACATGCATTTGAAAATCTCCAAAGCACTAAATCAAGATTTCTGCTGCATTTCTTGTGGTACTTCTCTATTTTTGTGGTTTACAAATTATATGAAAACACACATACATATATATATTTCCCTTGCAAACTTAACTGGTTTACATTTATGAGTGAAAAAATACTGAGTGACAGTTCTTAAGCAAAAACACTCAAATGATGTGTTTTAAAGTGACACATAAATCATTTACTGAAACTAGAATAACACCTGAGATGTTTCACTTTTCCCCTTTGAATTCAATTTCAATCCCTGATGTGGAGTTTTTAGAAAACCTGGGTTTGTAAACCCATTGTGCTGCATTGCAGAAGCATCTATGATAGACAAAAGGGCAACTCTCATGATTCAAGAACCCCCATTGGGACAGTCACTTGCACTTATTGCCTAATAACGGATTCAGGCTGCTGTACTCAGAGACCTTTTGAAATATGGGTCACACTGAGGTTTACTTTCAGGTTTATCTGTGGATTCCATTATTGTGCCAATCTTACAACTGAGTAACTTTAGATACTAAACACATGCAAAACCACAATGAACTAGCACTGACATGTCAAAAATACTTACTGGAGATTATTAAAAAATGACTCTCACAAATGACATCTGCTCCGAGTCAGATGCATCCATAAAGGGAAGATTATTATGTGATAATTGCTGAAAACAATCTATGAAGGCAATCAAAAAACACATCTGGCACTGGCATAAATATGGAAAGAAACCCATAATACCAAATTACCATGTATCATTTTGTAGTTGACCAATATATTATATTATAATATATAAGTTTTATTAATCTGATTACATACGACTTAAGAACGAAAACACACAAGTAGTATCTCATCCACCCTAGAAGTCATTAGAGTCCTCAAACCTTAAGAAACTAGCAATTCATATTTCATAAGCTAAAACGTCAAACAATCCATGGGAAACATCACTCATAAAAGCACACTGCTCATATAAACAGGTTTTAAAGCATGTTCTCCACCCCTAGCAGGCAATGACATGACAACAGTAGAATATGTTCAAACTGTGAGGAATGAAACCAGACTTACAGCAATCACGTTGACAAAAGTTGTTTTTCCAGAGTACTGCAGTCCCACCAGCGTTAGCTCCATCTCTTCTTTCCAGAAGAGCGACCTGAACCAGTCCAGGAGCCGGTGGATGAGGGCCAACATCTCTGCGCTGCTGGATGAACGAACTCTGATGGGGCAGATTCTGTTCCTGCTAGAGGAATCGAAGAGAAAGAGGAAGCGGCTGAGGTCAGGTGACAACAAATGACGCACAATAAACGCGCCGCGCCGTAAATGACCGTGCGGACATCGTTCAAAATAAAAGTCCTCCAGCACTCGCGTCACACTGCTGTGCTACAGACAGACATTTTATTCTTTTATTTGGATCCAAAAGACAAGCAACAAAAACGGAATCCAAATACTCTGGGAAGTCGTTTTGCAAGATGACAGGTATACATGGCTAACATCCATTCACAAGTCCCTTAATGAGCATACTTTGGTGTGTCCATTATAATAAATAAAAATAATTATTGAATTTTAATCATTTTTAGCATAAAATAATGTCTTGCATAATGTCGAAGCATTTTGTCATGTATCTGAGGCACTTCACTGAGTTTGTACTTAGAAAATTATTAACAAAATGTGCATAGTTTTTATGATTTTGGCAATAATGTAAGCATTTATTTTTGTGTTCCTTTCTTGTGAAAAATATTTTTCTAAAAAAAACAAAAAAAACAAGATATTTTATTAAAAAAAAAAAAAAAGACTTTAAAGTTATGTCCCTCAGTCTGAACTCAGCCCCGTCACACTAACCATTCTATGCCCATAATAATTTAGTCTTGACACATATGTGACATCATTTACCAGAAATGAAATCATTCAGGTCTCTTTAATAGTGGTGCAGAAAATGGTTAGTATTATCATACTTTTCATTCATATTTTTGAGGCATATTATAGTCAGGGAGAGTATTGTCAAGCTTAACAACTCAACCCTGTCACATAAAATTAAGATGGAAAATTATTATTTTTCAATATTTTGTATTAATCAATAAGTATATACAATGTACTTATTTTATTGAGGCCATATGTGACCCTGGACCACAAAACCAGTCATAAGTGTCAATTTTTCAAAATTGAGAGTTATACATCATCTGAAAGCTGAATAAACTATTTGAAAATCTGGAGTCTGAGGGTGCAAAAAAATCTAAATACTGAGAAAATTGCCTTTAAAGTTGTCCAAATTAAGTTCTTAGCAATGCATATTACTAATCAAAAATTATGTTTTAATATATTTACAGCAGGAAATTTACAAAAAAATCTTCATGGAACACGATCTTTACTTAATATACTAATGATTTTTGACATAAAAGAAAAATCAATCATTTTGACCCATACAATGGATTTTTGGCTGTTGCTAAAAATATACCCAAGCGACTTAAGACTGGTTTTGTGGTCCAGGGTCACATACATGGTTTATTCTGCTACACTACATGAGGAGCAGTGGCCTTTTTGAGTGAAGAACCACTTAACCCCGGCACAAATATATATAGCCTATTTCTCATTGTTACAGGATTGTAAACTTGTGACAAGGTTGAGTTATTTACTTCATTTATTAATAATTATAATTAAAAAATATAAAATTGTCATGGTTTCAGTAAATAGACTACTTGCTAAAATCATGAAAACTCATATTTTTGTTATAAATAGAATTTTTGATGTTATATATCCACTTAAACTTTGACAAGCATCATATATCAGAAATTGCACCCACATTTGCAGCAGAAAGACAATGTTAGCCATGCAGATAAGTTAACCCAGAAAGAAAGGGACAATATGAGAGAGAAACAAAACTGAAAATTAAAATTGAAGGCAATTTATCCCTTCAAATGTGTTACAGTCTTCACCTTGTCACAGTAATATATTTGGGGAAAAAAATAGGGAAGACCATTAAGATTTTTTTTTTTTTTTTTCTGATTACTGACATCTTAAGTACGACATGTTAAGAAATTGTGGTTTTAGTTAAACTTCTAAATTAAAATTTTTTTTTTTTACAAAAAAAAAGACCATAGACACAATTTGTATATTTTTAGCTTCAGTCCTATAAAAATGAGAAAATTATGATAAATATTACATTTGTTATCATTAAATTGTTATGAGGGACACATGAGCAGTAGGTAGATGCTTGTTTTATAACAAGATCTGTGTAAAATCCTTTTTAAACAAATCCCATTTTGTCCATTACGGGGTTTAGAAAAAAGGTGTCTAAATCTGAAAAAACTGAAAATAATAAAAAGTCTTTAATGCCTGAGGGTGGAAATGATTTTTGGAGGTTTGATATGTGCCTAATGATGTGGGGTATTTAGAAAATGAATTATATGTAGTTGAAAATAATGTATATTCCAAGTTGAAATGTTACCGAATCCCAGGAATGACCCACACACACAGTAATTTGGATTGCATAATCAGATTCCAAAAATTAAGTGCTTGTAATTAGACTACACTTTAAAATACTTGTAATAAGACTACAGTTACTTTTTTATTGATTACATGATTACATATTATTCACACAATAGCAATACATTTTTCATAGTTCTTTGATTGTCGCTAATTCCTCTTTTTCATCTTTTAAATTTTCCTTTCTAAAATAGCCTACCACTTATACATTCAGAAGGTCTTCCAGTTTTGGACATTCTCACAGAGATCAGTCATCAGTTGGCTACACAGAATTTTAACACTGGATTTACAAAAATCATTTCAGGTTTAAGAAGTGATTCAACATTGCATCAACTACTGATGAACACATTGATTTTTATTTGAGTTATCACTCAGTAGGTTATTTTACAATGTATTACAATAACTTTGGAAGGCGATTGTCTTTCAAACACATTAAAATGCACAAATTTAATTAAACAATTTTTTTAAATAATTAATTATCACATTTGCATGTTCACGGTTCTCTGACGTTGGTTAATGGTTACATGACATGCAGGTAAACAAATAAAATATTTTTATTATATTATACAGTGTTTTATTTTGATTTATTGTTATTTTGTTGTTTTTAAATGACATATTTTAATTTTGCCTTTATTATTTATTTAATTATTAGCTTTTCATTAAACTCATGAACCCCTGCAGTTCATTTGCAAACCCCAGTTTGAGAAACCTTCATGTAATGTAATGTTTAATGCACTGTTGTTAATCACAATGAATGGAATATATTTTCTTACTTTTTGCATTTTTATATAAATATGGTACAAGATTATCCTATTTAAATCAATGTGATAAACAGCTAAGGTCAAAAGGAATCTAAAAGTAATCAAAAGATAGTCTGATTACATTGCCTAAAATGTGTAATGTAATGGATTATGTTACTAACTACAATTTTTGTCACATAATTTGGAATCAGTAATGGACAATTTGTAAGTAATCTACCCAGCTCTGTAATATATATATATATATATATATATATACAGGTGCATCTCAAAAATATTAGAATATCATGGAAAAGGTCTTTATTTTTTTGTAATTTAATTAAAAAAAAAGCTGGAAAAACTTTCTTATATTCTAGATTCATTGCACACAAACTAAAATATTTCAAGAGTTTTTTGTTTTTTTTTAATTCTGATTGTTACGACTTGCAGCTTAGGAAAATTCAAAATTCAGTATCTCAGAAAATCAGAATATTTTCTTAAAGATCAATCAAAAAAAGATTTACAGAACAGAAATGTTCAAGATCTCCAAAGTAAGTTTAATTATGCACTCAATACTAGGTTGGGGCTCCTTTTGCACAAATTACTGCTTCAATGCAGCGTGGCATGGAGGCAGTCATCCTGTGGCGCTGCTGAGACATTATTGAAGCCCAGGTTGCTTTGATAGCGGCCTTCAGCTCGTCTCTATTGTTTGGTCGGATGTTACTTATCTTCCTCTTGACAATACCCTATAGATTCTCAATGGGGTTCAGGTTAGGCGAGTTGGCTGGCCAATCAAGCACAGTAATATCATGGTCAGCAAACCACTTGGAAGTGATTTTGGCACTGTGGGCAGGTGCTAAGGTCCTGTTGGAAAAGGAAATCAGCATCTCCATAAAGCTTGTCAGCAGATGGAAGCATAAAGTGCTCCAAAATCTCCTGGTAGACAGCTACATTGACTTTGGACTGGATAAAACACAATGGACCAACACCAGCAGATGTCACGGCAGCCCAAATCATCACTGACTTCGGAAACTTCACACTGGACTTTGGATTCTGTGCCTCTCCAGTCTTCATCCAGACCTTGATTTCCAAATGAAATGCAAAATTTACTTTTATCTGAAAAGAGGACTTTGGACCACTGAGCAACAGTCCAGTTCTAAGATGCTTCTGACATTGTTTCTGTTTCAGAAGTGGTTTAGTAGCCCTTTTCCTGAAGACGTCTGAGCGTTGTGACTCTTGATGCACTGACTCCAGTTTCAGTCCACTCCTTGTGAAGCTCTCTCAAGTGTTTGAATCGGCTTTGCCTGACAGTATTCTCAAGCTTGCGGTCATCCCTGTTGTTTGTACACCTTTTCCTACCCAATTTCTTCCTTCCAGTCAACTTTGCATTTAATGTGCTTTGATACAGCACTCTGTGAACAGCCACCCCTTTCAGTAATGACCTTCTGTGACTTACCCTCTTTGTGGAAGGTGTCAGTGATTGTCTTCTGGGCCATTGCCAAGTCAGCAGTCTTCTCCATTATTGTGGTTTCAAAGAACAAGAGATACCTGGAATTTATACTGTAGGGATGGTCATTTAATGAAACTCAAATATAAATATTCTAATATTTTAAGATACTGGATTTTTGACTTTCATGAGCTGTAAGCTCTAATCATCAAAATTAAAACAAACAAAAAAAAAACTTTTGAATTATTTTTACTTTACATGTAATGAATCTAGAATATATGAAAGTTTCACTTTTTGAAATAAGTTACAAAAAAAAACTTTTTCACAATATTCTAATTTTTTTAGATGCACCTGTATATATAGTTTCATTACTTTCATTTAGTTTAATACAAACGATATAAAATAAAATATTACTTAAAATAAGAAGTAAATGGTTTTGAAAAAATAAGTAGATTGTTGTAAATATAGCAAAATATAGTAAGTATAGAAAAAATGCACGAATATGTATTGAGAAGCTGAAATCTTCTAGCAGGCCACTCCAAGGTAAAGAAGACCATAGACACTGTAAATAAATACAATAAACAGACAAGAAAATAAATAAATATATAAGACAAGTAAATACACCTCTTTTGGACAATAAACTTTTTGCGCTTAATTATTTGTTCGAACTCATTTAAAATTCGTTGCAGTTCATCGACATTCCACACGATGGCGCTAAAAGCTTTAGAATAGAAGGATGAGATACATTACTTGTTGCTGCAAGCAGTCTATCACATGTAAGCTCAAATATTGTTTTATTTTTTATATTTAATTTTTGCAAACGCATTTACTAATAATACGTCAAACGTATTTTCTATAGCGCTAATGTTATTTTGTAACATTGTCTGATTTTTTTCATTACAGTTATTTTTGTTTGTTTGTTTGTTTTTAGAAACTAAGCATAATGTTTGCTTTATGACAACCAATCGAACTCATTTGTGGCCATTTTATTTCACTTCATTCATTCGTTCGTTCGTTCGTTCATTTATTTATTTATTTATGAGCTCTACACCAGTTAAGACAAAAAAGCATTTCTCTTTAAATCCTATCCTGCTTTGGTACAGTACTAATAGCAATTTTTACAACCAAATAGACTCATTATAAGAATAGTTAATATCTCAAAAAAGTATTGATTTATTGTTTAATTATATTAACTGATTACATTTATAGATTAATCATTTACAGACAACATAATACTGCTAATTGTAGCGTATTTATTGCATTGTCCTGACTGCGCAGGATGTGTGGCATGTGGCTGCCCATGCTTCTGTGCAGCGAGAGCGGCCTACAGCGTGGCTCTACACGTGATTACGCCCTTCCCTGGCGGGGCGGAGGAGTGAAACTGCACACAGCCAGACACGCGGGGAGTCTTAACCTAATTCAACAGCTAAGAAGCATTAGAAAAGGACGTGATTCATCTAAGAAATGTAACTCAGCTGTAAAGACTTTAATAATAATCAGTTATGTTCTCTGCTCATTTTGTTTTGGGTTCTTAAGTCTTTTTGTAGAAAAAGTGCGCCACAAAACCTTATCGAAAATGCACGGACTTTAGTTAGGAGGTGTGATGCTGGAATATTTGTAACCTGACTCTTATCATACTGTTTGTCTAAAAGATTTGCATAGACAGCAAGTTTATGGGTTATGTAAGTGTTACATAAGGACGAACTGTGATGGGGAAAACAGCGAGGTTCAACTAAACGTTCAAGCTCTCAAACACAGACTCAGACAGGCATGATTTCCACAGGAAAAAAAAACTTTATTAATACTTTTTCTTTAATGTATGTCAACAATACTTTTTTAGACAAAATATATACATCAAGCAACCTTCTCTTAGGTCCCAAAATAAAAAGTAAGTACCTCTTCCTATACAAAACTAATATATTGTTTTTAACATTACATTCACTTTCTTTTGCTTCTATGTAGAATCCAGGATTAAAAATGTATTCATCTGCCATCATGTTTACTGCTTTAAACAGGTAAAGGCAACAGCATGAACCAAGATGTGTCCTAATTTGACCAGAAATGAACTCAGAACATGATGCAGATCGAGTCTAGGTCCAAAGCTATGTACACAGTCTCATGGCATACAGCGCTCGGCTGTCTAAAACTCGCCAAAGTATGTGTGGGTCACGTATCAAAAATACAGATGTACAAGTAGTATAAACAAAATAATTACACAACGCAGTTACCTCACAACAACTTCACCTACGTGCACGAATGGATGACAAACTCAAATTACATTGTGATTACATCACTCCCGTATTTACACGAGCGTCGCGTCTCGGGAGTTGATGGAGTCCTCTTTTATGCAGGGAAACTCAGGTGAGCGCAACATGGGAATCGTGGACGCGCGTGTGCTCCGGTCATCCAAAGCAAAGACATTTATTTGGTAGCATTCTAGTCTAAGTGGACGGTTCTTATCGGTTAAAGCAGTCACAGAAGCAGAAGAGAGTGGAGCTTCCTGAGCAAGCATCCACGGCACAGAGAAATGTCCAAAAAAAGCAGCATCTACAGGGGTGATGTTTTATTACAAAAATGACTTTTTCGTTTACATTCAACAAATGAAAAGGTGCTTGTGCAAAGGGCAAAGTCTTTGTCGTTTGGGGGCCGTCTGCACATCACATTCTGGGTTATTGTTTTGTATGGTTTTCGACTTAGACATTCGGCGTAAGTGCAGAGAGCAGCCGTTCACCCACCCCAGGTCCTTTTTCTCGAAGGACAGAGCGCTCTGTCCTCATTTTGACCTTCTTCACAGTGTCTCACAGTGCTGTGCACGGGGCCTCCTTTACCCGTCTGTGTCCACGTGGACCGTTCCATCTCTGGGTGTTTGTCTGCTGGTTGTGGAGGGAGTTGAGTATGTGTGTGTCTCTGCGTTTGGAGGGAGGCCGTCGTACGTCTGAGAGGAATCAGAACAGCTGTTTGCCATACTTGAGGGCGCGTCTTTGAACTTTGCATTCACGCCCCCTTCAACCAAACCCTCTTCGGGAGCTTATTCAGCAGGGAAGTCCACTCTCAAGACCAAAACATTCAGAGAGCGGGCTATCGGCGGACCCCAGAGTGAGTCCTCAGTCTTTGGTTTCCAGGTTTAACGGGGGAACTTGCTTCAGGGCCTGCAGGAGCGCAGGAGAGTCCATGGAGGTCGGAGTGGTGATGGGGGAGCCCACTCTTGAGGACATGACCAGGGACGAGGGGAGTTTCTCGGGGGACATGCTTGGCGGGGAGCCGCCGAGGCCTGGGTACAACACGGGCATGGTTCCCGGGTACCAACACTTCTCCAGCATGGGCAAGTACGCAGCAGCTGCTCCGTGCGGAAAGAGGTAGAAGGGCATGCAGAGGGGCTGGTGGGGAGAAAAGCTCACGTAGGGGCTGTGGCCGCCCACTATGTCGGGCCCCGACAGAGATTCGTCTTCCGAAGAGTCGGACCTCTGCCGCTTGGCCTGTGGCTCATCCAGCTCCTCTTTAATGTTGCTGCTGTGCTTGAGATCTCCAGCGTCTTTGCCGTAGTAGACCAACCGCTGGGCTTTCAGTTCACGCTTCTCGAGGTCACCCCCGTAGCCACTGTCGGTATCCGTATCACTCCCACTTTGCTCGCTGCTGTGGGGATAAGTCCTCTGAATGACGGGCACGCAGTTCTTGGCGTGACCCTCTGCTGCTTTCGGCTGTGGGCTTGCCAGTTTCTCCCTGCTTTCTGGAGCTTTGGGAGCAGGCTCGTCCAGACGAGGACTTGGCGGGGTTTGAATGAACTCTGATGCCACTTTTTGAAGGTGGTTGATTATGTGAGTGGGCGTCAGGTCATGCACGGTTTCCTGGTTGGCCAGGAACTGGAGAACCTCCTTGGCACACAAGTGGAACCCGGAACGGAACATCTCCTCACTGTTTTCTGAGTGCCCATTGCCCTGTTCACCTGCAATAAAACCGTAAGGGTTAGAAACCATACCAGCAGTCCTGAGGGCCAGATCATTTGCTGCGTTGCGCAAGC
The DNA here is from genome assembly GCA_021397915.2 of Tor tambroides. NCBI lineage: Eukaryota > Metazoa > Chordata > Actinopteri > Cypriniformes > Cyprinidae > Tor > Tor tambroides. Next base: position 30,460 of record JAFVLL020036882.1, on the reverse strand, counting down.
GTGTCTCAGTTTCTTTATTTTGTAATGCACTCGAAAACAAACGAATGGGGAGGGGAGGTGAAAAGTTCAGCGGGGCCGCTTCCTGCGACACTGTCGCACTTTTAGTGTGCGGGTGGCACACTAAAGGGGTGCTTTTGCATGATGGAAAACTCACCGATTTGCATTCCGTTCTGCAAGGAAATGATCTTCTGTTGCTGCTGCTCCAGCAGGTTGTTAAGAGCTTTCACATGCTTGAGTGTGAGCTCCAACACAACAGCCTTCTCCAAGTGTCCCAGAGTCTAAAACACGAAGAACCCAGATAAGCATGTTGATCTTTCTTATGTAACTCTCTCCGCAGCAGCTCAGAGAGGACAAACCTGCACCGAGAAGGAGCGAAGACACTCCTCTCCGCTCACCAGTGCATGCACGTGTGCGTGCAAGTAATATTCAAATATTCCACACCACAATGGAACATGCCTTGTTGACATGTGAATAATTAACTAAAGCCAGATTCACTATATGGTGCGCCGAAAGTTTACACGTTCTATATATTAAAAATGTATATCAGGCACATTACAAGAGGTGACTAATCCAAAAGCAGGAAAAACATGATTTATTCATGATCAACAAGCAGGTGGCGCTTTATACTACAACATAGTGAGGTGAGCCTATCCACTCCCATATTACTTACAGTGAGTTTAAGGTGTTCGGGCAGCAAATCCTTCAACTGCGCGATGCACTCGTTTATTCTGTCCCTCCTTTTCTTCTCGATCAATCGGTGAGGCAATTTGTATGTATCCTGGGGGTTAGTAATTAAAATTTAATATTAATTCCCATGCGCAAAAACACCAATAACAAACCAAAACTACAGAAATTAAAAATGTGCAGTTTAAATATTGTTTACAACACTAGAAGAGATTTATATTAAACAAAAGTGGCAGGTAAAACTGTGCGTAATCACATTTGTGCGTAATTGCGCATTTCGTACCTTGCTGTCCTCACTGCGCTTCATTCCCCGCCGGGGTTTATACACATACATGGGAAAGTCCATTCTATAAAATACAATAAAATACAGGCAGTAAGAGATCTAGCTCTCCGGAAAGCATTAGAGACATAAATACGCAGCTTCTGGAGAATGACTTACCCTTGCATGTCAGACATATCCAGCGAGGCGTGTTTGGTCATACATGGAGGAGGCTGAGCACTGGTAATCCTTTCCATTTTACCCAATTAATATGTCTTACTGATGTAAGAACAGGGTAGCTTTAATAAATAAAAAAAATTATACGTGTATATAAAAATAAAAAGCAGATCCGTTACTCGCTCATAAAAGTCCACATGTATTTCCCTCGAATAAAGTAGTTTTGGTTCCAGATATGGTGTCTCAAAACTAGGACGCAGAACTGATGTTGTTGTGAGGTGGAGGTGCAGGAGGCGTTTGTCGGCTCCGGTGCTGGTTAAATGAGTGTATGTGGGTGGATTTGAAGTACGTGTTAAATAAACCCTGTGACTGCAGACACGTCTCGAGCTCCAGTCACATGAGCCTCACGTGTGTGACGGCGCTCTCAGAGCTCAACCCATTTACAGCAGACCGCCCGCCTTCCCGTGTCCCGTGTACCACCATGCTTCTCTCTCTCTCTCTCTCTCTCTCTCTCTCCCCCTGAGCTCACAATAACAGCTCGTCTCAGGGACGTGTTATTCTCCTGTGTTATGAGCGCCTTATCCTGGATTGACTTGAAAGCATGTTATGATATAGAATGTATGATATAGACAAAGTGTTTCAGAGTATTTTATCTAGACTACCCTACCGTCAAAAACAAAAACAGTACAAAAAACATATTTACCGTCGTAATTGTGATGGTATGCTAATTTCGATGTATTTTCCACAGAACCACACAAAAAAATATATGTATAATTATAATGATGCATAATTACTTAAAATTAAACACATATGCTACTTTAACATTTTTATTTATTTTTTTATCTTCTCTCGAATCCAGATATTTCCTCTCTAATATGAGCTGTGTTTGCATTAAGGATTATGTTGCTTTGCAAATAAGTACATATTCTGTTTCACACACACACACACACACACACACGGGCCTGAATGTGTGCGTGCAGTGGAAGCTTCTAGAAAGAAACGGATGTTAATGTCCAGAGCACCTGTTGCTCCATCGATATAATGCAAGTATTCATTAACAAAATTCCCCTGACATGATGCTGGCACACGAGCGAGAACTGCACCGTTGTCATGGTTACACAATAGTAACAGATGCGCGCGGGAACTGTCGCGCCGTTACTTCGCACCGGGACCATTTGGCTCTCCACGTGCAGCCGCTCATGGCTCTCTCGTGCTGCGGCTCGGTTTGTTGTGGCCGGTTGTACTCAGCGGCGGTCACGTTGAACTCCTCATGGCGGCGCAGGGAAAGGGCGGAGGCGGAGGACCGACTGAATCCCCGGGACTGACGTCACCCGTTTATTTTAGTACCGAGCAGCTCGCGCTCAGCTCTCTGAGGAGAAAGGTGCCAATGGCGGCAGCGCGGTGCTCTCAGGCGATATTTAACTGTAAATAACGCGCGGAATGATTGTCATAAATAAAATTTGGCAAGATTTTTTTGTTCTATAAAGTCTAGAAATGATGCTGCTACGTGTAAAGAATTAGGTAGCATTTACTTTGCTAGGTCCATGTTACAATATTACATGCTGCGAAAATTAATTAGCTACCATATCAACAAAACAAACAAAAAACAGTGTGATGCACGCGATGCAAAAACATTATAATCAGCACAAAATTAGTTAATAGGTTTACGTTGTTTTCTCTCAATAAAATATTTATTTTATTTAACAATAAATGAAATAATTAGTTTATTCGTTTGAATGTATGAGTTGTTTTATTTATAAGAATATAATTTATTGGTCACACTTTATTTTAAGGTCCAATTCTCGCTATTAACAAACTATTAACTACGACTTTTGCCTCAAACTCTTAATTTGCTGCTTATTAATAGTAAGGATATTTGTTAAGTTTAGGTACTGGGTAGGATTAGGGATGTAGAATATGGTCATGCAGAATATGTGCTTTATAACTAATAAACAGCCAGTATGTTATTAATAGACATGCTAATAAGCAACTAGTTAATAGTGAGAATTAGTCCCTATAGTAAAGTGTCACCAATTTACTTAAATTAACGCATTTAATACATTGATTCATGTGCAAGGAAAATGTGACCCTCTAAATTCTACTGCTAGCAGCCACATTAAGGTTTCGAGGTCTGCTCATAAAATATAGTTAATAATTTAAAATCTAATAGAACTGGTGGAAAGTAGTGGGAGTTTTTTTTTTTTTTTTATCTCTTAAAGTGCAGCAACGGAATGACACAGCATCCTTCAGCACAGGCGGAGGACAGAGCCAGTGCATGAGACACTTCCTTCAGTCACTGAATGCAGTATGCATTGCCTATTTTGGTTGCACATGAAATGGAATGACAAAAGCAGATTTGTGATGTGTCTTTGAGGTTTGAGTGTAATACGGTCACACTTTAGTGTGAATACCGAGTAATATAAACCTGTGCTTAATATGCAGATAGACTATAAGACTGTTGGTTCCAAGTACTAAGAAGGAAAACACATAATAGAACAGCCCACCATGACCCCAAAAAGCTTGTGTGGGAGACATAATGAAATAAACTACAAATGTAATGTGTTTTAAGTGGTTAATTTCACAGTTAGACCTTATATTAGTCACTTTTATTACATAACAAGTGGAACAAGAATTTTAATAGATCATGTGATAACTGAACGGTTTGGTTGGTTCAGTCTTACACAGCCTGCTGTCCCAATGCCAATTCAGTTTCACACTGTTATGTGTGTCTTTCTTGGGTTGTTTTCTTCGTTTTAGGAAAGTCCCCTTATTTGACTGCAAATATGTTAATCTAATAATAAATTTAGGTGTGTTATTATTGCTTTAAGAAATGGAATGCTGTAAAGACATCATCAGGGGATAATGCATTTCAGGAACACTTTACATTAGTGTCTGTCATTTGCATTTTATACATACAAGTAGTTAAAATAGCAACAGTATTAAAACTGTATTTACAGGTAGCATCTTTTTCATTAACCCTCATATTAAGGGTCACTCTGACCTGAGAATTTCATGTGTGTGCTGTGTTGAAGGTGTACATTTTTTCCTGTTTATGCATGTGAATTTCTGCTTCAGAAAAGCACAAAAAAAATCTAAATTTACAATTTAAAATTAGAAAAATATGTGCAAAATACTTTATATAATATTTGCATTTTGTGAAAAACATGTTTAAAAAATTCTTAAACACAGCTTTAAAAAAAATCATACATTCATACTTTTGTAATGTGTGAGAAGCATATAACTTTTTTTTTTTTTTTTCCAAAATGTGATTTTTAATGAATTGTATTGTATCCAATTAGGTTCAGTTTGAGACAGAGCAATGATAAAAACCCAGAATTTTAACATAACATTGATCTAATTGTCCCTTTAATTGTTCTTTATAAATGGGCCTGGTTAGAACACTTGAACAAAACGTTACAAACATACAGTACCACTCACAAAGTACTCTCACTCTCTTTACGTATAAAAATGACTAATAGATCATCGTGTTCATACCTTGGTGGTTAAATGAGAAGCGTGCACAATGTCCTGAGGCTCACTGTTGAAATAGCTCTCATATTTACTTTATAATAAGCTTAGTAAAAGCAGAGAGAGAGAAAGTGGCACTCACAGACCCACCCTGGACATACTAAAGCTTTAAGAATTTCCTATTTTGTACTAAACCAATGGTTCCCAGTCATATTTTCCTTCTTCTGCCTTTGCACCGGTTCGTTTTATTTCACAAATGTCATTTAACTCGTGGAAGGTTTCAGTCTGAAGTTGCACTTCACAGAGGGGGATTTTAGAGCGATACCTATGACGACGTTGTCAAGTGTCAATAATTAAGCGTTTAAGGTGCCTGTCTGACACTTCAGTCATACTTCTCTTTTTTTACAGACAACAGCAAAGTTATACCACAGTGTTTTACCTTGAAATCAATTTGGGACTCTCCAGTCTGACCTCTGTTACTATACAAAGCTGCTCTGTCTACGACTCGCAAGCACGTAAATACAAGTTTCAGCTATGTGTGGAAAACAGCTTTTTACCTTTTTTGCAGATCGACACGAAAGGTCACAGAAAGTGCATTTCCTCAGAGAAGCATGAGTTGCTGACTCTTATTAAGCATGAATTCTTAATAAGCTCAACTTCCTTTGCATTGACCAGGTGAATATAATGTCAAGTCGTGAGAAAGCTGTGAAATGATGCAGTCATCAATCTATACATATAAATGCACATATGTTTTCATACCACTGAAATTAACACATTGTGTGTGGGTACTTACTATTATGGAGGATGCCAGCTAATGAACAAAATAAAATTAATAATGTAAAACAAGAAGCAAAATTATGGATATTTAACATTGATGTCCCCTTTTTTACTGTTAAAAGACATCCATTTAAACCACAAAAAAGAAATACAAAAACTGTATTTCAGTTCTGGTCCTTGGAACAAGAAATACATATTTTATTAAATATCACTAAAGTAATTTACAGTCTCATAGAATTATATATATATATATATATATATATATATATAATACATATATACATATATATTAATTCAATAGTAGGCTTATTTCTCAGTAACAGTGCTGTTAATTATTAGGATGCTATGAAACCATATATCTCTATATAAAAGCAAAGACCTGCAGACATATATATACATGTATTTCAAGAAAAATAAAATAAATAAAGAAAAAAATTGATAGTATTAAGAAAGTGACCTGCTTTGCTCAGCTTAAAAGATGAAACTGTCTAGAAAAATGTGATCGGACTACAGACGAAAACTTGACAAAGATGGCTTTTGTCAGCAAATATTCCTGCAAATAGTTGCAGGAGTACACAACAGGCACAGTTAACATAGCTCTAAAATGACAGGAATGATATGAGTTCAATTATTTTAGTGCATTAATAATTTTAAGACAAAAAAAATCTTAACTGCCTAAACAGTTAATCTATTATTACTCCGTATATGACTTCTAAGGTCATAAATCTGACAGCACAAACAAAAAGCCATAAACCATAATAAAGAGCTCCTAAATACCAAACAGAACCTGATATTAATCATGAGAATTAAAGAACTCTAAATTGGCAGCATAAGCATAATCTTCTTTAAGCGTTGATATAAATAAATAAATTAACTTAAATACGAAAAAGGCATTTTTCCCCATATACATATATCATATCTGATGTCAAACTTGACATTGCAAACAGTATTCCTACAATACCTGGTCTCTAATGTATTTCATTACAATCATAAAGCAAAAAAAGGAAGAAAAAGAAATGACTGCACCGTCCCTTTAAGACATAATATACAGATGTAGTTGCATATTAAAGTATATTGCACAAAATACAAAAATAAGACATCAAATACTGACTGCTATGGGTCAATACAAAAGGATGTGTGTCCAAGCAGCATCTACAGGCTGCAGCACGTTCATAAGTCCTGCAATATCTAGCTCATTGTCACTCTGTGGAAGGCGAGTGATGCAAATTCACTTCCTCTTTAACACGCAGAAACATTTGGCACTCAAATGGATGTGAAGAATGAGGCGAAAGTCTTTTATACTTCGTTGGTGGCCTACAGCCATTTATTTTGGGTGTACACACAGCAGGTTGTGGGGATGATGTGTCTGTGATGTCTCGACACGCACACGCTCATACACATGCACATGGAAAGGCTGATGCGATCGATGGCTGCAGGAGACAGCTGTAAAACACTTGGCCGGTGGAACGGGGGTTCAGGCGGGCTGCTGGGGGTTCACGTTCATGTGTTGGGGGTGTCCCAATAGCCCAATCCTTTGTTTCTGTTTCCTCTGCTCTGTCATCTGTCAAAACAAACACAAGAAGTAGTATTTATTATTTTTTTAAATAAATATTTCTCATCTCCTATTTGTCTCTCCCACACACCAGACATACAATAAATCATTTTGTGTATCCGTTAATGTAAAAAAAAAAAATTATATACACACACACACATATATATATATATATATATATATATATATATA